>VZRF01015117.1:43468-73862 GCA_013396875.1 Vireo altiloquus | reverse complement strand
GCCTGGAGAAGGCTCTAGGGAGACCTCACTGAGGCCTTCCAGTACCAAAAAGTGGCTTATGAAGAAAATAGGAGTGATATAGGAGCAGAGTGAAGCTTTTAAACTAAAAGAGGAGGGATTTAGATTAGTTCTTAGGAGGAAATTCTTTACTCTGATGGTGGTGAGACACGGGAACAAGTTTCCCAGAGGAGTTGTGGATACATTGCTCCTGGAATTGCTCAAGGCCGTGTTGGATGGGGCTTTGAGCAACATGATCTAATGAGTCACACCCCTGCTCATGACAGGAAGTTTGGAATCAGATAATTTTTAAGGTCCCTTTCAAGACAGATCATTCAGTTGTTTCTATGAATTTCATTATGACATAGATAAATAAGTTTTATTAACAGTGTTTAACTCATTCAGTGTTAGATGATACTGCATGTACCCTAAACTTTGTATGGAATTTCCAAAGGTGCTCCTCTAGGAAACAGCCCCCTCAAAACAGGAAATCCCATCAAAATCTGGATATCTCTTATCCTTTCACTGTGAAAATTCTGTGTGCTGGATCTGGCTTTTTGCATGGGCATAGGGCCTTTTGGAAAAGGAGATAAGTGTCACCATGCCTCAAAGGAGGGCTGAGGGTTTTCTTTGTTGAAATTTAAGTGCTGCAATGGACACAGCCCCAGCATAGCAGTCTGGTGTTCAAAGGCCAGTTTTCACAGGTGGGAATGCAGTCTTGAAATAAGTCATCTGAGCTCCATGGCACTGTGACGTGTTTAGCACTTGTTTTCCTACACTTAGAAGTATTGTGGAATTTCCTAGAAAATAAAATATTTACTTCAAAATGTGGCAGATGCATAAAAAAGCTGGTGTTATTAAAATAAGAATGGATTACTTCCAGCTGAGATTAATTTTTATTTCTCATCAGCACTTAAAAATAGTTAAAACCACTTCCTCCCTGGGTTGTTCTATGATCTTTTAAATATAATAATAAACCTAATGTCTTCAACAAAGATAAGTTACTTTTCACTGTGTTGGCTAGATTTAAAGTATTGGCTAGATTATAAAGAAAACATTAATTAAAAGAAATGGTGTCTGATGGAGGCTGACTTGAGCAGTATCTAAGACAGCTGAATACACAGAAAAGGGCAGCTTACTGTTTACAGCAGAAAGATGAAAATATCTTTCTTTGTGAAGACCTTTTATGAAAATATATTTGAGCTTAAAGCTGGACACCAGAACCAAATCTTATTGCTGATCAGCCCAAATATTTAGGAAGTGGTAAATATTATATGCTGGCTTTGAAGGTGAAAGTTACCTCTCTTGACCTGTGGGTCTAACTATGTCTCATTCTCTTAACCTTTCTCCAAGGCACTGGCTGAGCAAAATCAGAGGCAGCATACTAAGGGTCCATCATTAAATGACTTATTTCAGACAAAAAAAAAAGAGGTGAAGAAGTTAGTAAAGGCCAGGGGGTTAATGGTTCTTTTTCTGGCTGCCTATTTTTTTTTTTTTTTAACTAGGTCTTTACCAGGGAACTGTGTTTGAAAAATGACAGTACTTGTCTATAGCAGAGAAAAAGGTTGCTGAGGCTTGTGGACACAACCAGAATCTTGTGACTCCTTCTGACTTGTAGTTTGTTATGTTGATGCTCGTGTAGCCCCAGGGCGCATATTGTCCCCAAATTCACAAGCACTCATCAAACAGTGTGCTGACTCCTCAGCTCATGATATTGCCTGCTATTTGGAAAACTCCTGCAGAATGGAGAAGGTAGCCAAACATTCATACAAAAATGAAGATAATTGCAAGCCCTACTTAACATAATAAACAAGAAAAAAATATTCCCTAGGAGATAGCCTCCAAGGACAAGCTCAGTGAAATATAACTTCCTGTTAAAAGGACTAGGTCAGGCACAACAGAATGTTGTCATCCTTTAGTTCCATATGTTTAGGTCTTCAAATACAGAGCTGCAGAATTTCATGAGCATTCAGCAGAAAGTACACTAGGAAAAGATCAAAGAAATCAGTTTTGTTTAAAAAAAGGTACAAACTGAAATATTCCTAGGACGGAAGTCTTAGATTTAAATGTCTGTCAAAACTGAGTTGATTTATTTTGAAATAAAACCATCCTAACTGCAAAAAAGCCTTATTTTAGAAACATGTGTGTATTTGTTGTAGGCAAAACTGTCTATGCATGTAAAAGTGAGTAAAAAAAGGATAGTTTTCATCCTCTGACGAAAGACTGACTGGATGACTGGGTGAGGGAGAAAAAGCACTCACAGTTTGATACTCACTGGCAACATTTTTTCTTCTCAAGAGAAGAAAAACTGCTCAACCTGGGATATTTGTCAAAATATTTCCTTTGCATCAAATCTCACTCTAAGTTTCCCTTAGTATTGTCAATCTCAGAGAAAACTTTGCAGGAAGTCTTCATTGACCTAATTTGCCTGCAGACACTGCAGTTAGAAATCACTAAGATGAGGGAAAGGCAAAACCCTAAGGTAATTATTTCTTGTTCTTAATCAGCATGTGCTGCCTGCACGACATTTGCCATGGCATTGGCAGGCATTGGCAAGTGCATTAAGAAAATGCTGAGAAAATGAAAGGCTACACCTCCTTTACTGACAGCCTTCCACCTTGGGAGCTGGTAATCAGCTCAGTGCACTTGGTGCAAGACCCTATAATCTCTCTTGAGTGCTCCATGAAGTTTCTAGCAGCTCTGCTGTATTGATGTAGCATGATTCACAGAATTTTGGTGATGCATGAAATGGATTTTGCCCTGTTACTCCTGACCAGGTGACCCCATCAGTAGGAGCCTGTCTGCTTCAGGGTTGTCCCTGTTGGAAGCTTCAGCACTGAAATCAGAATGGGCACAAGGTCTAACCTTTAGGTCTGTCTCAGCAGGAAAACTATAGTTGTGTGGTATAGAGAAGCTACAAATGGTGTGTGGTGCCTGCTTGTGGCAATATAGGAATTCCACTTTGATCTGTCTCACTTGTTACCAAGTAGTCCATCTCTGTGTCTGTAAAAGTCTTATGGCAAATACTTTGGAATAACTACTACTGATATTAGTTGTCACGGTGTAGAAATAATCTTGAAAATTTACTTGAAATATACTGTTATTTTGCCATATTTTCTTCTCCCTCCCAAAAAATTGCTTGGTCTAATTCTTACCCCAAGACTATTTTATATAATAATGTCATTAAGTTGCAGAGAAATGTAGTAACTGTTTTTGGTAGTGCTGCCATGATCATGATGATTATTTCTCCTTTGACATTAAATGACAACATTAGAATTTAAAAAAACATGAATGAAGGTGGGGGTCCCTTTTTATTTTTAGCATATATAGTGCTCTTTATTCTGAAGACTTCTGAAAGCCATGTTTCATGTGACCTTCCAATGTGATAAACAGCTCCATTAACTGCTGAAAATTCTGTCCTGAAAGTCATTCAACACAAGAACAGAGCATTCATCTCTATTCCATCTCATTTCCATAATCCTTTTTAACACCTAATGCATAATAGAAAAAAAATTCAAACAATTTATCTAGCATTCACCCCCTCCTTTCTCCTTCTGCTCTCATCTTGCTATTTTGCAGGAATGATTTATGCTCTAGATGAATGCCTTACTGTTTAATTACTTTACAGGAAGATTAACTGAGATATGAATAATCCAATAAAGAGATAGACCCATTCCTACAGCTTCTTCTTCTGTTGTCAGCATCTGATTTGCTAACACTTGTCAGGTGCTTGCTGATGACTAGAGAAATACCTAGTTGTTATTGACGTCAGAAGAAATTCAAGGAAACTACATTCCTAAGGTATAATATCTCTATTTCTATAAACATCAATTCATTACAGCTTTTAAAGTGAAAGCTTAGTTGTTTTCTTATTAAATATATTAAAAGGTGCCAAAGGGGACATTTCGTATCTACTTTGATGGCAAATACTTCTGGGAAATAAGTGCAGAGAAACACTGGGAAAATCTGTCTTCTAAGATAGTTTGCCTTTAAATATCATGGCATTTTATTTATAATCATCTTCATTTTTAAATTTATTTAAAGATGTTAAACACAAGTTTTCAAAGTAGCTTAAAGGCTACATTCAAGGAAATATCATCTATTGTAATTAATAAAATTTAGAAATCACAGAGAGGAAAAAAAGAGTTGTTTATGTTTTAATATGCAATAGAACTTGATTTAAACAGTTGTGTTTTATGCTAAAAAGCAGAAAATTTCCACTTAGAATCACAGAATACACTGAGTTGGAAGGGACTTCTGAGGATCACTGAGTCCAACCCTTGACTCTACACAAGCCAATCTACAAGTTTCTTCACACCTAAGTCCATTGTGCAAATGCTTCTTGAGCACAGGAAGACTTTGGGCCATGACCACTTCCTGGGGGTAGGCTTGTTTCAGTGCTTTATCCCCAAATTTGTGTAATATGTTAAAGACTGTAACTGATACATTTAAATAATTATTTTTCAGTTAGTTTAGTAAAGTTTAATCTTAGGCAAAGCAGCCTAGAGGCTCAGTTGGAATTAATGTTTAAATTTATTTTAGCTTTAGTACCTGCATGAATACATTCAAAAATTCTCATTGCTCAAATGTTTATTGATATTTCAACTAAACTCTGAAAAATCAGATATGAAAACATAATCACTCTTTGTTGGACTGCAATCTCTTTGTGATATGAACCCCTCTGCATTTTCATTCTGCATTGCTGAACTATTGTTGGATACAAAGGAGGGAAATAACTCTCAGAGTCCTGAAGTCGATTTTAGTAATACCCATTTATAGGTTTCTTATTTAACCTACTTCTTTTACATTTATGCAAAACTGACTTCTCCTTCAAATGCTGAGATGGGAGTTCCATCCAGCTAATTAACCTGCACTTCTGTGGGACAGTGCTATCTGAATTTGGTGTCAAAGAAATGTGCTAGTTTCCTCTACAAACATCATAAACAATTAACATTACAGTAATAAACATACATAAATCTATCTTATTTGAAACAGCAGGAAAGACTGATGCACGGGAAAATACTCCCAGATTCTCCTAAAACAAGAAGGTTCTCCACCCTAGAAATCCCAGTCCTTACAGTTTCTTTCTGTTTTCTTCTCAAAGCTCTTGTTCTCCTAGTATGTTAGGGGAGATTTTACGCTTTATTTGCATAATCATGGTTTCTATGTAAGAAGGGATGGCCTGCACTCACCAAAATAACTATAACAATCTGTAACTATTTTATTGGGACATCATATCCATTTTTGTGAGGTTCGTCAAGCCCTAATTGTCCATTTGCTATCCTATCTGAAGGGTGCAGCCTAATCAGGATGTACCTGGGGTTTTTTTCTGCACATACCAGGATTTGTATTTGTTTAGTATCTTCACACTGGTTTTTGAGCAGACCTGCTACCACAGTGTATCAAGTAGTGCTTCTTCAGAAGGGACCCTGGCACTTAATTAGTTAACATTCATAGAGCAATAGGAGAATTCTGATTACCATTCAGTGCTATGTAAGCAGCAACAGATGACTCTTATTATTTCAGATTGTCAGGCAACCATATGTCTCAAGCCAGGAGGCTTCATAATTTTATGTATGTGGTAGCAATTTGCATGAGAACCTGCTTTTTCTCATTGACTTGCTAGGAGAGGTCATTGCTGTGGTCATTTTTACAGAGCAAGTACTTGAAAAAACAGGCAGTGCAAATAATATGAATCATAAACATATCCCATCTCCAGACGATTGCAATTCACTTGGAGATGATGATAGCAGCTACGGTTGGTTAGTTTTTGATTTATGTTATGTTTTTCCAACCATTTTACTATTAGAAATTAAATTTTGTGTTGCTTGATTCAACTATTGAATTTATTCCTAAAATAGATGGACTTTAAGCTCTTTCTCAGCTTATTTAAAGATCTAATGCTTCAACTGGAATCCTATCCATTTATCTGAATGTGGTTTTAAAAACTTAAAACAATTGCAATAGATAAGATGAAGAATGGAATAATAGTGAAACAGTGAGCAGTTCAGAAATTACTTTCATTGTCTACTCATTAATGTATATAGAAAAGCAATGCTTACTCTGACCTTGTCAGCAGTTAGGTTTGTTTGGGATCAGAATAAAAATTTCCCCTGCATTTGCTTATATAACGCAGATATTAAAATATTTTTGGATGTATTTTTAAAACTAAGCTTAATACATCCAAAAGAATGCTTTCATCTCTTATGTACATTTATGATATATTCTTTCTTACGTTGCAATTAAAAATTAAGATGAACAAATGCTCAAACAGTATGAAGACTAATGTAAACAAACTGTCAGTAAAAAAATAAGTGCCTAAATGGGAAAAAATAGTAAATGGTGCAAAGCACAGGTTGCAAAGTTTACTATCATTTCTTCATCTGGAACATCCATATAATGACACTGACAAATTGAACTGCTAGACTGATGTGGCCCCTGCGAGGGGCCCTGTGTTGTTCTCTGTGCCTGGAGCTCTCTCTTTTCAGTCTCTCATGCCAGGGAGAAAACAAAATGAAGAAATTTTTCTGCTGCTTCAGGTTTGTTTATTTTATCTTATCAAGGTTCAGGAACACGGCCTCTCTGCTGCTTCCAGGTGCACAATGGCTGCAGAGGCTGGTTACAGAGAGTTTATATAGTTTTTATCATCGAATAGGAAAATTCTATGTATTTTATTTTGTCTTTAAAACCAGTATCTATCAATTTTATTAGTATGTCTCTTCTACACTAGATTCTTTCTACCAATCACTAAATCACAGGAACTTAGGTCAAAGAAAAAAGGAAGAAGAAGGAGAAAAAGGAGAAGGAGAAGGAGAAGAAGGAGAGGAAGAAGGAGAAGAAGAAGAAGAAGAAGAAGAAGAAGAAGAACAAGAACAAGAAGAACAAGAACAAGAACAAGAACAAGAACAAGAAGGAGAAAGAGAAGGAGAAGCCAACAACCTGAATTCTCCATGTTGTCCCCATATTAATATATAGGGCAAAATCTAAAACTACAAACCCATTTTCTGTGGTGCACTAAACAACTGTCTCTTCATTTCTTTCATACTTTCAGCTCACCCAGAAGTGGGGGTAGAAATGCTCCCACGGACTAAGTTCATAGGCCAAGCCGTTTTAGGGAGCTCTAGGGACAAAATATGTCCATTAAAAAATCAGGAAAAGGTTTTTGGCTTCCCTGGGTTCCAACACTAGACCAAAGGGAAAAAAGAGTTACTCTGAGCCTCTAATTTCTCAGAAAATCCATATCTTAATCAGCAGAATGTAGAAGCTTACACAGAATGTTCTGTGGTGATACAAACAGAAGTGAATTCGCATTCCAGATTAAAAAAAAAAATTAAAACTTCTGCTTTTGTGTGGAATTTGAGCAGCTGGAGAAGGCAGAGCTAGGGGTTGAAAGAATAAACCTTTCTCAAGATTCTTGTAGAAGTCCAAATGCAAGTCCAAGTCAATAGGAAGTGATTGCAACCTGGCTGATGTTATTTGCTCTGCCAAGGCCAATAAAAATCACTTTCCAACAGAAAACCAAGCAAACAAACAAAATCCAGAAATAAATGAAAACTAAAACCTAAAAGCTTAAATTACTCTCTATTTCAAATGAATGTGCAGATCGTGTGAAATGTCAATGTCTTGTCCAAAGGTCAGAAACTGCAATAACCTCTGAAAGCTTTGCTCCAATTAAACTGCCACCTCAGACATTACATTCTTGCTGTTGTCTTTGGAAAGAAAGAAAATACACCAGCATCTTGGATTTCTAAGTCCTTGTCTGATCATATTTGAGGAAAAATGAAACATGCGACACTAACGGACTTCTTATTTTCATTTCAGCTTCCCATCAAGGGATCCATCTGAACAGCTATTGCCCATTTTTAGCCTCAAACAAAACTAAAAGAATGATAAAGTGGAAGTATGTTCAGAAAATCTGGTCAACTGGCACCGTCTATATCTTTACCTATTAACCATCAACCTGCTATGGCCCCAAAGCAGGGGCCATTAGAGTGCATCCTGTACCTACTATTTCACATGTTCAGATGAAACAAGCATACAAAAAATTAACACTTCCTGGATAAGCCACAGGACAAAATAGATTTTCTCAAAATGTTCAGAAAATTTTTATCAGATTTAAAATCTTAGATCTTTTTCTCTAATAATCTACACTGAGTACTTCTTTGCTGTTACTTGTTACAATTATTTAACTCGTCACCTATCATAAAGTCTAAATAACAGAAAATTATGAGAATCAAGATTCTCATTCAAAGTCCTTAGTGAATCTGACATTACTAAGTTGTAGGAAGGCCCCTTCAGCCTTACCATTGTTTTTTTGTCATACAAGGCATTTTTCACATCTGAAGGCTAAAAACTTGGACTGCTACATTGGAAACTGGGAAAGATTTAGCAAGTAGGATATTATCAAATACTGAAATACTTTTTTTTTCAAGTGAGTGTGGTGAACTGTCTCTGACCTAGGCAAGTTAGGGCAGAAGAGTTGATACATAAATGTTTTATCTAGCAGATGCCAGTACCCATTGGAGTATGTGGATTTCTGTGCTAGGCTTTGCTGGCAAAGTCCTGTCTCACTTCACTGGATATTAGAACATTAAGACGTTTATCCCAAATTATAAGATCTAAACTGTCACAGGATTTCATTTTTATAAAGTGTGAAATCACAAATTATAAATGCTTGGGAGACTAAAAAGAATTCAGGCGGAGCAGCACAGCAAATAAATTAATTAGTTATGCCCAAATGATGCAGAATATCAGCACCTTTGGAGCAGATGGTGAATTGTGCATGCACTTTCTCTAAAAATTTGATATGGTAAGGAATAAGCCTTTTTTCTGCTGAGAGTACTGTGAACAGGCTCGCTGGCCTTTCCTTCCCAGAAAAGAACCAGTCCTGGAGAGGAGTGACTTACCGACATGTAGTGGTGTTCAACGTTTTCACTTTGAGAAGTTTTGCACAGCTTTTGTAAGGAGATCATAGAGGTTTCAAACAGAAGGTTAGAATAATTAATCAAAACTTTCCTTAAGGCCTTGAGAGGATTTTCAAAATTAGGAAAACAAAGCAATCAAGACAGCTTTCTTGGGCAAGCACTTTTAGAAATCCTACTGCTGAAGAAGTTAGAGAGCTATTAACGTGGCTTTAAAATTATCTTCCAAAACCACCCTAAAGTCACCAGCAAAGCTTTTTTCCTTCTTTTCTCTCTAAAACAGCAACATTTCTAAAGACAGAGACTGTAGGCATTGCTCTGTTGAACCAGTGACATGATTCCTCTCCTTCCTGTGATTTACAGTAAGGATTTTGTCACTATCCCTGTGTAAGTGCTCAACCCTCTCAAAACTCCAGGCCTCTAGGAATGGTAGTTCATCCTCTTTGCCATAAAAAAAGGAATCAATGTACCTGTTTAAAACTCTACGGTAAAAATAACTTCTGATACAAAACTAATTATAATCTTCATGTGTGGAAAGTGACTGACAAGCATAATCTTCAAAAATCCTTGAAGCCATATTGCTGTAATAAAAGGTATGGTTTTCAAAAGAAATCAGCCTCTTATTGACAGCTCCCAAATGCAGCACAGTAATAATCACTATGTTGTTAAAGCATTCAATGATTTCCTTCTCCAGCTTTTGAATGACTTTTTAATGCTGTATCTTTAGTAGCAATTAAAAAAAAAAAAGTAACAGTGGAATATGAGATTTATAACCCCAGTTCCTAGTTGCTATAAAAGTAGTTCAGAACTTTAGTTCTAAACTTTTAAATAATTATTTGTCTCTTGGGCACAGACATTGCTCAAGTCTATAAGGTTTCTCACATTGCAGTGAAAATGCCTTTCTTTCCAATCAATTAAAAGAGATGAAAAGCTCTGCAGTTGCTGGATATTATTTCCTTGCAATAAATACAGTTGTTGCCCTGCTCTAAGCATTTTCTAAATTTTTTTTTTTTTTTTTTGCTAGGAGAAGTACTGTTTTATAGAGTGCCGAAGTGTAGCAGGAGTTTTGCAGAGACACTTAGAGGCTTTACAGCCAGATACTGTAGATTTTGATTTGATTTCAAGTAATAACACAGAAAGGAGTGATGGTCAAAATGAATCTGAGAGAACTTAAGACTGCAATACTGCAGAAGCTGGAGGTGGGGAACCAAGAAGAATCAGTTACAAAAGTTTTCTGTAGGTAAAGACAGGACACACGGGCACACAGACCTGTCTTACAGTTCATTTCTTTTGTGATTTTTTGTTTGTTTGTTTTTTTGGTTTTTGGGTTGTTTGGGTTTTGGGGGGAGGGGATTTGTGTGAATTTCTATTTGAGGTTTTTTTGTTTCTGCTGGTCAATCTTTTAAAATTTTATTTTCACAGAAACAACTTGTCTAAAGTCATACTTTTCATTCTGATTTTCTAATGACATGAAAATAAAGGACAGCTTTACAGTTCCAGCATATTGCTTATTAGCTAGTCTACCTGCCCTTATGGAAAGGCATAATTTAAGAAGTGCCAGTTTACTTGATCTTCCTGTGAGTCAGAGAGCTAAAATAGCTATAATTATCTAACTGCTTCACAACCCCTTATTAATTTCCAGGATGTAGTCAGTTTGTTAATAAGAACTTTGGACTCTCAGAGGATTGAAGCAATCATTGCAAAACTGATATCTCTACGAATCTCAACTGACAGGTCATTTGTCACTGAAGAACTTACCTACAGAGGAAAACAAAATTCAAGAGTCTTAATATTTTCTTCTCTCTGCACTTTTGGATAGCAACAATAAGACAAGAAGGAATCTAATTTTAACTGCTGGTTTCAACAAGGGGGTGAAATAAAGTCATTCAGTTCCCTAGCTAAATGATTTCATAGCATCACCAGATGGTGAAAGGACGTGATTGTCCTGCTCTGCTCTGCACTGGTGCAGCCTAAACCTGAGTAACATGTGCAGTTTTGAGCACCACAACATAAAATAAGCACCACAATATAAAAAAGACATGAGGTTCTTAGCAAGTGTCCAAAGGAGGCCTACAAGGATGGTGACAGGTCTGGAGGGGATGTCTTGCTGGGAACGGATGAAGTCACTTGGTTTGTTCAGTCTGGAGAAGGATTCAAGGAAACAGCATGAAGTTGAGTCAGGGGAAGTCGAGGCTGGCTATCAGGGAAAGGTTCTTCACCCAGAGGGTGTCTGGGCACTGGAACAGGTTTCCCAGGGAAGTGGTCACAGAACTAAGTAGAGATCAAGAAGTGTTTGGACGGCTGTCAGGACCAGGGTGTGATTCTTGGGTATGTACTGCGCAGGGCCATGAGTTGGACTTGATGACCCTAGCGGGTGCCTTCCACTCAGGATACTCTATTCTGTGATATGTAATTTTGTAACTTCTTGTCATTATGAGACTGGAAGTTACACGGGTGACCTGAAAAACAAGCTTCTGAGTCCAGCACGATGCTTTATGTCTCATCATTGTGAACGTTGTAAGTAGCACTTGAGATTTCCAGTGGACCCTGTAACAGATTTTGACTTCTTATGAAGATAATAGGTACCTTCTCTACAAATTTAATTATGTTTTTTGAATTTTGAGCTACCAGTCTAAACTGCCAGTATTTATTTTCTAAGTAATTTTCTAAATTTTTGACCAGAACATAGGTAATATTTCTGTATTTGGGACTCAAGAGTGTTTCTGTGTTCTGTCCTCATGCAGAATGGTCAAGGTTTAGTAATTTAATTTTTTTTATCTTGGTTTCACTATGAAAAAAAATTAACAAGCAAGGTTTAGAACACTAGTAAAGTGATCAAGGCACTGCTAAACAAAACTACCATCTAATGCAAGATGATCCTACATTTTTATTATAAACACATGGTATAGCAGACTGGCTTTTGTACTTTGAGGAGTAGTTCTATCAAAGGAGTTTGTTTGTTTGTCATTAACAAAGCCAAACTAAGACTATGTGAGGTCAATCCACAGGAGCATCAGTAACTGAAATCTATGCTTCTCACTGGTCACAGACAAAAAAATGAGAGGCGTCACAGTATTTCTAGAGATCAATTTTAGTTTCCAGCAGTTTTTTAGCTCTCCATGAGCTGGGATTTGCAGCAACACTCTCTGTTTTTCTATCATTCGCTCGCCTAAGTGATGATTAGCCTTGTATTCTGACACTATATCTTAAGCATCTTAAAAAAGTGAGTTCACAGGAGTACGATATGTGCTTTCTGAAAAAAAGCTTTAATCATTTTTTCTCCTCTCCTCCAGGAAACTGTACATGTCTGTCAAAATCTTCCTCAGCTGCTTCTTCTTAAGGATAAGAAGTCTTTGTCTGTTTAATTATATGGAAATTTTTCTACAACTCTTTTTGTACATTTTCATTGTATTGTATTTGTATCCTTTTGAAACCAAATAATCAGATCGGCATGCAGAATTTAATATGCAAGTGTAACAGGAAAGTGTATAGTAGTATAATTATTTTGCTCTCTCGTCTTTTCCTCTCAATTCTTACCATTTGTCTTTGATTACTACAATGAAATAAGTAAGTATTTTCAGAGCCATCTAGGTCTAGATAGTTTTTTGTTCCTAGAGTGATAACAGCCAGCTTAGAAGCAATTGTTATGCATTTATGGTTGGAATTGCTTTTTTTTTGAAAGGGGGAGCTAATAAAAAAAGAGATAATAAAAGCAATGGAAACATCTAGAAACTTCATAATCCCTTCAGCAAATTACCTTGGACGTTTTCACTCTATTTTCCAGTATGTTCTATTTCACATGCATTATTAGGTATTATACTGCTAACTATATGAAAATAAAATTGCATACTACGTAACTGCTTCAGCAAGTATTGATCCACATGAATAACTATCTGATGTTGCAACATATATTGACCAAAACAGTGTCAAGAAATAACATGGATGACATAGGTGTGTGTTGCTTTCCTGTCATATTTGAGATAATTTCTCAGATATATGAGAAAGCAAGGGCAGAAATCCATATCTGCCATTTTAAGGATGTCTCATATTGAAATCCCCAAAACTTCCTTATCTTAAAGAGCCTCCTCATGCTGAAAAATTGAAAGATAAGTTTGTTCTTTAAGAAAAAAGGCAGTGTATAATGTTGAAAATACATTTCATGCAGCAAAATGCAGTTTTCAAAATGTATGTGAAACAAGCCCTTATTTCCCCCTCACTGGGCAATTCTGTAGTGTGTTAAAATGCAAGTTAGCAGAAAGACAGACTCCCAATAAAAGTGTGTGTGTGTGTGTGTAGTTCTCTCCTTCAAAGAAGCTGCTCTTCATTCCAGAGGTTAGGTCACTAGATTTTGCTAAATCATCCTGCTGGCATTATAGAGTTGTAAACTTCCATCTTCCACTTAACAATGTTTTCTTATCACCAACCTTGCAGCAACCTTCTCAGTTCACAAGACTGGGAAGAAATTCATCTATGGGATGATCAAATGGTGCTGTCTCAGAGAGGGAATATTGATTCAGAAAGGTTTGCTACTGACTTTAGATATCAACACTTTAACTGGGGGACACAATCCAACTTTAACTTTGTTAGAGCTAAAAGAAAAGACTATGAAATGGGAAAATAATGTAGATTAACTGAACATTTTTTCTTATTATTTTGTGGTGAAGTTTTAGCAAGTGGGCAGCAATAAGAGTAAGAGAAACACAATTAAAATTAAACACAACAAGTGAGTAAAAACTGCAATGACAACCCAAAGTCTCTACTTGGAGACACAGTCCATAATTAACTTTTTCCTTGAATAGTAGATAACAATTTTGAACATCTGAGTATGACTTCAAATGAAGTCTCTACTCCTTACATAAATTTTTTTCAGTAATACTAAAAAAGGCTTCATTGTCAATTCAAAAATTTGCCATTTATACTATTCAGTGAAACATTTTAGACCGGTTTTTGAACTTAATTTTGCAGACTAGCAGATTTGGAGCTTGGGAATATATATTGTATAGGCCTGAAGATATGCTTTAGAGATATGGTGAATTAAAGCACTGAGATAGTCTTGCAGCTCAGTGGAAAGAATGGATTCTTGAGTTGTGAATCAAATGAATTAAAGATAAAAAATGCACCAATTTACATAATTTGATAATTTGATCTCATTAAATTAAATATATTTTTCACACCTCTCAGAAAGAAAGTCCGGAATGAAATGCAGTCATCAAAAAATTTGTTGTAATTGCAATTTTTCCCAGGAGGGAGGGCTTAAAAGAAGAGAATCCTTGGGGGAAGAAAGGGTTACCCTTGTAATCTGGGGTTCAAATAGCAAGTCTAAAATGAGCTAAAATGAGCATTTAGCTTAATCTCAGCTATTTACCTGTGGGTATCCAGTTACTTACACACATTTTACAGCACTTTAGAGCTTCACTGCTTACCTCATTGCTTTACTGCTAATCTACATTCTCCTTTACCACATATGTGAATCAAGACCATATTTTTCAAGAAATTTTATCTTATTTAACTGGTTAATACCAAATCTTAAATAATAAATACCATAGAACAATTTTGGATATATTAATTAATATTAAATATCAAGCTTAAAACCCAAAATGAGCACCTTGTTTTAAAGCCTATGAAACTTCAAATTAGCATAGCACAAGACTGTGTTGATGTTAGCATTCACAGTCAGTCTCAGATTAAACATCAGCCAAAATAATTCTTACACTGAACTTCTTCTATAATGTAATAATCTGTCTTAAGTAACACTTTTGAGGTGGACAGCCCTTACAAGGAGCTACTCCCTAAAATATACAGGTGGTTTCAATGATGTTCACTGGTTACTCTGGTGTTTCTTGTACTTGAACACAGGAAATTAAGCAAATATAAAAGAAGAACTTTTGCATTTTTTTCTGAATTAAAGGCAGTATTTGAGCTCTGTTACCATTTTCTTTATGAAGACATGCAATACATTACAGAACTCCAAAACAAGAAAAAAATAGCTCTCAAAAATGCCTAGATAAGTCCTATGGATTGTACTATGCATGATAAATGATGAGTATAGATGAAAATGTAGTAGCTTCCTTTAAAAACTGGAATTTGTCTGTAATAAATATAGCTATATTTGAAGGGATTCATAACATCAATTTCCTTGTTGGTTGTAGAAAACAAGCAGTGTATGGAATGTTTTTACTAATTGCTTTGCATTCAGCAAAGTGCAAAGCCTCCTAATCAGGCCAAATTAGTGAATTAGTGAAATTTTTTTCCTGTATAGTAACAAGATAATTCGCACATTTAAAGGCTGTTAGCACAGCATATAATTCTGCATGATGTTACCATTCAAAGTTATACACTCCAATGTCTTGTGTATCCTATTTTTAATATACCTCACACCCTAGAGATTTTTTGATTTCTAAAAAGAATGTTTTATTTCTTTTCTTTTACATCATCTTGAAGCTGATGTATCTATAACTGAAAGAATGTACAGCAAAAAAGGAAATCAATGATCTTCACGGGATTTAAGTATTCCTTAGTCTGCCTGAAATTATCATGGATGTTCTATCTTTATTAATGCTCCTTACAGTACAGACTTTTTCCTCAATATTTTCGCTCAATTTTATATAGAACAACTAGTGTCATGAATTTCTGCAGCTGCCCTATAAATGGAAAAGTGTCTTCTTCCCTATAAAGAGAAATTTATTTAGCCCTTGCACTGGGACTGCCTATGTTTGGATGTTATAAATAAATATAAAACCAGCTAAATAGAGTTCTACAGAATGGAGATAAGATATTTCTTTAAACCCATATTCAGAGGTTTCTCCCTACCATTAAATTTCCTCCTCTGCAAGCAGGAGTTTTTATTTATGTTTGGTCCATAGACCTAAGGACCTACAGTTAGACATATTTTCATGGTATTTGCCATTAACCCTAAGTAACCTTGACAAGTATGTCTTAGTCTGGGTCTGGGTTTGCTCTGGGAAATTTAGAAATTACTCATCTGGATGCACATCACTTTCCTGCCTCTCCCACAAACTGCTTACTATCACAATCTCTGCCACTGAGTCAGATGTTCTTGGTTTCTCGGGTAATTCTAAAAAATTACCATTTAAAACATATAGCTGTGGCTTATCTCAGTATATTTTTTTTACTTTTTGAATCCCTGTTAAGAAATCTAATAAACATGCTAAGAAGTCTTAGCAAAGAGATGGCATGGGTTGTCCTGCCATTCCTCAAGCGTTTATATCCCTATTCATTCCTTCAAATCAAGGAAAGCGCCTAAGGAGCACCAGCTCCCACAAAGGAGAAGTTATGCAATACTTGCTTTCCCATGACCCTATGAAGAATGTTACCAGGATTTAAATTTTTGATCTCTTGGAAGTTAATGGGATTCTCACTCTTCACTTCACCGGACCCATAGTTTTGTCTCCTGAAATTGCATCAAACAGTGATGATGTGAAACAGATTTCCCACATGTGTGGGACTGAAGCATTTGTAGCAGATTATACACAGTGTGGTTAGCTGCTTTGAGATAGATTGTCTAAACCCTTTGTTACACGAAGCCCTGATCAGGGAAGGTCAAGAAACTTTCAACCAAAGCCGAGAAGAAGCCGATACTGGAATCAGCCCTAGAGCATGGCAGATGAAGACAGCCAATGGATAGAGCAGTTTGTGCAGAGAGGCATGAAGAAGGGAACCTCAGCTGAGTTTGTACCTGTGTAAACTGCCAGGTACAGTGGTTGGATGCTACAGGGTGGTTTCTATGCAAATGTTGGAGAAGCTGACCCTGTCAGAGCAAAAGCTTAGGTGCAGGCAGATCTTCAGAAGGTGGAAGCATTCCTTCAAGCCTCATGCCCTGGGAGTGCCTGGGGCCTCTCTCTGGTACCACAAAAGATGGCTCTTGTCCTGTGGGAAGTGTGCTGTCTTGCAGGAACTGTGCCTCCATGTGGAAGAGCTATAGGGGAAGGTGAGCAATCTGCACAGCATCACAGAAGGTGAAAGCGATACAGACAAGGATCTTTTACAAGAATAACTGGGCCCCAGCTGCTGTTGAGGTACGGACAATGTCCACCTCAAGCCTAAGTGCAAACTTCAAGGGAAGGTAAAGAATGAAGTTGGTGACTTCAGGCACAAAGAGAAAGGCTCCTGCCCTTCCTAAGAGCTTACAACTACAAAATAGGTTCACTGCCTTTGAAGAGGATCCAGATGTGCCAATGGACTGACCTTCCTGGCACTAAACTGTGTATGATCATCATGGAAAAGTGTGGTGGTGGGTTGGATGTAGACTCGTTGAGGCCTAACTGTTATTGTTAAGTTGAAAAGTTTTGTAAGTTTCATCCATTATATTGCTATGTTCCAAGTTCTTCCCCTTCTCCCATGTAAACTTCTGTAGCCCTAAAACTCCTCCCAAAACCTCTCCTATGCCCTATCTATATGGTTATCCCCTTCCCCTTGTTCCAGTACCTTCCCGATCCATCACCTAAACCCCTCCTCTGGCCCTTGTCAATCCCCTCTAGCCCCTTCCCATTCCTCTGGAAAGTTCAGTGCCCCTCAACGTTCCTTTGGTTCCTTCGAGTGTCATTCATCCCTGAGACTTGCTCATTGGTTTGGCATTTTAAAATCCCTCTCCACCCTCCTCCCCCAGATCTCCCTGACTGGTCCCTGGAAAGTACTCTCCCTTCGATCCTCCCCCCTTTAAAAGATCCTGCCACGGCAGGGTGTGTCGCTTCTCTTGGGAGTTAGCCCTCCTTGGAAGCTCCTCAACACGGTGTTTCAGCTGCAGCCTCCACTGCAGGAGCAGATGTCTCCCTGCCAGACACTGCCTCTGTGGCTCAGTGGAGCTGGAAGGCAGCCTTATCACAGGCACAGGCAGTGACAGCCGGGCAAGACAAGAGGAGCTTAAGACCCCGGAGTAGAGGACTGTGCCAGGTCAGAGAAGTGGCAAGTCATCGAAATGGCTGGCTTCATGCTGCAGGGGACAAAGCCACCAATCTGCCAAACTGACTTATCATCTACAGGTTTGCTCCCTGCTGGGAGCCCAGACCTGACATGTTCTGGAGGAACTGACAAAGATTTTCTGACCCTCAAAATACTATTCCCTGTTTTGTTTTAAGCGGATACCACTGATGCTGCCAGGGAGAACCTGGAGAGTTGAAAAGCTGTTTGAGAATTATAAGGGGAGGGCAGGGAGCTCAAGTGGTGTTGCCATCAATCCTGATAACAAGGGTAAAGTAGTGAGAAGGAGGGTACTGATAAGTCAATAATTGACTGCGGATCTATTGCTGGTGACAGGGCTTTAGGTTCTACTCACACTGGGCACTTTATGCAGGCCATCAGCTTCTTGAGAGAAATGAACTTCACCTCGTTAAGAAAGTCAGAATTACCTTTGCCAGCAGGATGTCTAAGCTGGTATGAACGGCTTGAAACACTGAATGATGGTGATGTAAAAGAGTTACTAACGACCCTGAGTAGGAGTGATGGACAGGCTTAACGAGTAATGAGCACAGAGTGATGTGATAGGAAAGAATTACAACATCAACAAAATGTGAATTAAGTGGGGTCACCTCCACCACTTTGCTAGTAAGCAAGGAAATGCCTACAAGATACCGTTATGGAGAAATCTCAAAAAATTTCTGGGAAATGAGTATGCTGGGGTACTTCTCTGAATTCCCTGTATAGTCAAGCATGGAGCAAGGGTAATAAACAGATGAGCTGCAGATCTGTGGGCAGTGGCAGGGCTTTGATCTTGCTGGGATCACAGAGATGGGATGACTTCCTTGAACAACATGTTTCAATGGAGGATTACATGCTTCACAGGAAAACCAGATCAGCAAGATAAGGAGTCTCACCCTTTATGTGAGAAGGCATCTGGGGTGAATAGAACACTGCCTGGAGGTTAACAGGGAGTCAGCAGAGTTTGTGGATGAAAATTAAAGAGAAGGCAGGTAAGAATTACATTGTAAGTGTTTCAGCTGTAGGCCACCTCCTAAGGAAGAAAAAGATGAAGCCTATACAGGCAGAGACGTATTCTCAGGATATGGTCCTCAGGGGAGGCTTCAGCAACCTTCATGTCTACTAGAAAGAAAAACTAGGAAGGCATAAGCAGGATTGCCATGGAAGGCATTCATGACTATTTCCTGACCCACCTGTGGAGAAACTAATCACAACAGGTGCAGTGATGGACCTCATACTCAGAACTGGGAGGGTCTCTTGGGGAATGTGGAGGCTGAAGGCAGCCTTGGCTGCAGGGACCAGAGATGATGGAGTTCAGAACCAGGAAACAAGAGAAGAACAGTAGAAAAAGCAAGATCAGAATCCTGAACTGCAGCAGAGCAGAATTTGGCCTCTTCAAAAATGTCCTTGGAAAAGTGCCAAGGATCATAATGTCCAAGCTCAAAAGTAAGCCTTCCCAAAGAGCAGGTATCCAGACAGAAATATCAGGAACCCTCAATGAATGTAAAATACACTGATGGCAAAATAAAGAATGGAAACATTCAAGAGATGAAAGTAGCGACAGGTAAGCTGGGAGAAATGTGGTGACAGTGTCTGAATGTGCAAGAATGAGGCCAGAAAAGCCAAAGCCCAATTGGAATTGAATCTGATGACACACAGAAAAGGTAACAACATGAGCTGAGGTACACAAGACTGGCCTTCCTGAAATCCATGTCTCAGAGAGCAGAGGGAAACCTGGAGTAAAAGAGACATACACTTGCTGGAAGAGAACCAGATCAGGGAAGGCTTGAGCTAAGCAAGGCCTCTTCTGATGATCTTTAAATAAATACAGTGAGAGAAGGAGTGCCTGGGAACTGGAGGAAAGCATATGCCCCTCCTCCCTTGTGGCTTGTGAGCCTCACCTCGATCCCTGCAGAGGCAATGCAGCAGCTAATCCTGGGAACCATTTCCAGGTCCACGAAGGAAGAGAAGGTGATAAGGAGTAGTCAGAATGGATTCACCAAGGGGGTCTTGGCTGACCAACCTGACAACCTTCTTTGAGTGTCTTATGAGGAAAGCCTGGAGCGGGCAAGGCTTAGGGAAATCTTGTCAATGTGTTTATATACCCAAGAGGATACAAGGAGAGTGGAGTCAGGCTTTACCCAGTGATGCCCCATGACAGGACAAGAGCAATGGGCACAGACTGAAAGACAAGAAGTTCTGTAGCACAACTGAGAAATGAATTTTTACCCGAGAGGGTGCCTGAGCACTGACACAGGTTGCCCAGAGACATGATGAAGTCCTCCTCCTTGGAGATCTTCAAAAGCCATCTGGTCATGATCCTGGGTGACCAGCTCTAGGTCCATCTGGTTCAAAGCCCCTGGTAAACTTCAGCAAGTTGGACCAGATGAGCTCTGAAATTCACCTTTAATCTTAGCCCCTCTGAGTTTATGCACACATGTGAATTTAAGAAATAGGGTTCACAGAATCACAGAGTCATTTATGTTGGAAAAGACCTCGAAGATGATTGAGTCTAATTTTTGACTGATAAGATGGAGATAAGATGCTCTGTAGATACAAAGACAAAGATGATAGGTAGGAATATATTCTGTAATGGATTCTGATAAAATTACAAGATTTTATTCTAGGTCAGGGGCTCTGTATGGAAGTGGGCAGGTGTCCATTGGTAATTTTTCTAAGTATTATTTGTTACTGTCTCCAGGGATATTTTGTCCCTGCATAATAGCCTTCTACATGGGTATTGCTGTGTATTCCCATGCTCAGGTGTGGATACATGGCAAAATGGGCTGGCATGACAAAAAAGAGTGTAGAGAAAGCATCTCCAAAGGTCTTCATAAGGCAAAGGAAGTTTTTAATTCCCTAAATATGACAACTAATATTTCTCACCTCACTGTCTTGAAAATGAACAGCCTGTGCTATTTTTGCTTCATAAAATAATAATTATTAGTACACAGACACACACGTCTGCTACAAAGTTTTCTGTTAAGGTCCCCTCAGCCAATGAATGTTAGAGATGTTTTGGAGAACAAAGGTGTGTGTTGGCTTTCTGTTGTCAGGATTTGCAGCTCTGCTACACAGTGGAGCTCCCCATTGACACAGCAATGAGTCACACTGTGCATCAAGATTGGGTCTCGTTAGAATGGTTATTAGACATGCTGCCTTTCAGACTGTGAATACAGGTATGTTTCATTGATAAGCAATTATTGCATTGCTGAGTCTAAGTAATTGATTCAGTGGTAATCAATCAAATTGGATAACTTAATCCCACGCATAACAATTGCATGTGATTGTCTCTCAGAGGCTTTAGCTGCTTATAATAAGGTTTTCCTCTCCTTCCACTCTAGAATTGGGCTGTTTATGTACCATCTTTCTGTAAACAGGATCAGAAAAACAGAAATTATGGTGAATCCTATTGGTTTTTTGAAGAAGTAAACTGAATCGTGTAGATCATATGTGTGCCCGAGGGTTTTTTATCTGTAGATTTATGTGATGACACACAGAACTACAGTGAAACAGAGGCAAGAACCTTCTTCATTCCTTTTTGCCTAGCATATAAAAGCCCCTTTTGATCATTACTCAAATTCATAATTTCCAGAAGACATAAGTCTTGGCTTAGGAATAACCATTTACTTGTATTGTTTCCTTCCCACTTTATCAGCACAGAAACTCACTTTCTATGCCATTATAAATCTCTTTTCTGAGGATACATTTAATCATTTCTAGACACATCCCATATTTTATTTTGTATATTTAAAGGAAGAACATGTTTTAGAATGTCTGATTTTTGGTGCCCAAAATTTTGAGGTGCTCTGGAGCAGAGCTCACTTCTGAAAGTAATCTGTGACAACTGAAATTTAAGGGGTTTATTGGTGATTTAAAAAATTTATTTAGTAGGACTTTGGTTATTTAAAATAATTTCTGTACTTACCATCAAGAGCATTTTTTTTATTCCCCTAGAAGACTACATAAAATTCCTACAAATACAAACAACAGTTAAGTCCTTTATTACCCTCTTATGATCCTCTGGTGACCCTAAGGATTATGAAAGCAATTAACTAATATTATTTCTGCTTTGGTTCTTCTAATTTCTTCAACGTACAACAAGGCACATTGAAGAAATTAGAGAACCTTCTTTAGGCAACTGCTTGTTTTTGAGATTAATAGAATCCATTTTGAGTCACGTACAAAAGCTCTGCATTTACTTTGGCTTTCTTTATACACTTTTTATAGTCATATGGCAGGGAAATGCACTTAAAAGGAATGAATGCCTGTTTTCCTCCCATAATAAAGAAATGTTAAGGAAACATAAACAGGTACTAGAGAAGGCAATCACCAGCAAACAGGAGCTCTAACAAATAACTGACTTACTGAATGAATGAAGGAATGAATGAGAATGAATGAAAAGATAATCATTTGAAGCAATTCAGCCAATGTCCTACAGGAAAATGACTGGCCAATTTCTCCCTATTTGCTGAAGGCTCCATGGATCATCTCATGAATAAGGCATTTAGTTTTATTCTAGGAAAAAACCTGGGTACCAGGCTGTGGTCGTTTGAACTCAATTGGTTGGATGCTGCTAGTTTGCCTAAATTCCTTAAGAATTGGTACCTGGCTTATCCCTTTCTCCCCTAAAAAGTGGAAGAAACAGAAGTTTCTTCTGATAATTCTACAATCTGTGAAGCACAGACCATCGCCTCTCAGAGGAACTTTATGAAACCTAAATATTCTGGGAAGATTCCAGGGTCTAAACTAATGTAATTCTTATAAATGTTATTATAATAGCAAGTAGAAGATATTCTTTCTGATTCAAGTTTCCAAGGAGATGTCTTTGCATTGAGTTTCAGGTGCATTTTATGTGAGCCAGTAATCAATTTAAGTTTGATATTAGATTGTTTTTCTCAAGTCTTTTTTTCTTTGCCTACCTATACCCCATGCTCTTTTGGTAGATAAGTAAAATCACTCTACAAAATTGTTAAGTGCTTGACCTGGAAAAACTGACATATCTCTAGAATATAATTGTTTACTATAGAGTGTATTTTCCTTACTTTCTCCATTGTCCTCTTTATATTCTTCATCACCACTCTTGATTTCCTTACATAGCCTGATTTTAATCCTTGCTTTCACATCTGCTCACCACTCAATGTCTCAATCTCTTCTTCCCAAAGTCACATCACTATTTGCTTTCCTGTGTCTATATCTACATTTCTATCCCCGTTCCAGGTTCTTTTTCTCTGTTGTTGCTTTGCTGTCTTTCCAATTGCTTTTCTATTTTTTGTCCTATTGGTAGCCCTTTACTCTTTTCATAGCACTAAAGGACTTTCCTCTGGTCCTTCTTCTTGCAGGACAGTTTGTAGCCATGGACAGATACAAATCTGTTTAGAGGCAATGTGCATGCTTCCTCAGGAGGCAAGCTATAAATTCTTATAAGCTCAATTTCTCCATTACCCGGCTAATATTTACCTCCTGTCATTGCCATTATCATTATGATAAAATCCAGCAACAATCTTTGTTCAACAATTAATCCCCTGTAGTTTTTGTGTCACGTACAGAAAACAAACTTTAACCATGACTACTGCAGTGCCCTTCAAAAGCCCTTCGAAAAAGGAGGCTGCATTAAAACGAATGAGCTTGAAAGTGCCAGTAACTGGTAAAATAAAACAGCATAATTAGAAGCAGAAATTTGGGTTTTGCTTACAGGAATATTTCTCCTAACTTCTGTGTCACATTTGTTCACATTTTTCATTTATTCTTGTCACTCAATGAATCACCACATCAGTGTTGCTTAAAAAAAGCAGACGGTCGCTCCCCTGACATCCTTGCAGCTTAAAATGATGCAACAGATTTAATTAATAAAGTGTCTTTTTAAGGCAATCAGTATTAGTAGAATAACAAGTAAACCTACAGCTAGAGTTTGGAAGAAATTCGCAGATGTCACTACCTGTTCCAAGTGAGAAGTCTGTATTGGAAAACTGAGCAAAAGAAATCAGCAAGGTAGTTAACACTGGAATGCTGTATTTTTAAAAAATGCCCAAAATTAATTATTCCTGGTACTGTAAAAATGGTTCAAGCATCTATGTACTCATTTAATGCATTAATATAACAAATATTACTTTACTCTTGGATATATTGTTGAGCCCTATCCAACAATATAGGGTTCAACAATATATCCAAGAGTATAGTGATTGTAGTTTGAAATATTCAAATGTGCACTATTGCTCCTTCTGAACTTGACAAAAAATTCCTTCTCTAAATTCAAGGCATGTAGGTTTTGGTGAGATAATTGTAACTAAGTAACAAAGTCTTCAGTTTCACTTACACTACATTTACTTTCTCATCTAGCCAGAATTTTTTCAGATGTTGCTGGGTTTTTTTTCTGTCACATGCAGCATTTTGTTTTCACTGTTTCCTAGGAACTGTCTTTTAAGTACTGAAAAACCTTAATCACAGCAATCCAACTTTCTTTTAAGAAAACAGTCAATAGCCAAAGTGCGAACCTGATTGGCAAATTAGTTAAGATTTTAAAAAGCTATAATAAATTTCCATATTGTTATTGTCTTATTAGAGTGACAAATTACATACGTCAGATAAACAAGAGATTTATCTCTTTAAGCTTTTTTAATGCCAGTGCTTAGATGTTACAAAGACTGATACTCTGGGAGTTGGAGCAAGAGCATTGTTCTAGCTATCTCCAAGTCATGTTTTCACAAATCGCAGAACAGGTCAGGTTTGAAGGGACCACAGCAGGTCACCTGGTCCAACCTCCCTGCTCAAGCAAGGCCATCCTAGAGCACATGGCACAGGATTGTGTCCGGATGGTTCTTGAGTGAGGGAGATGCCACAGCCTCTCTGGACAATCTGCTCCAGTGTTTGGTAACCCACACAGTCAGGAATTTCTTCTGCGTGTTAAGGTGGAACTTCCTGTGCATCAGTTTCTGCCTGTAGTCTCTTGTCCTATTGCTGGGCACCATTGAGAAGAGCCTGACTCCATCCTCTGACACCCTTCCTTCAGATACTCATAGACATTGATGAGGTCCCTTCTCAGTTGTCTCTTCTTGAAGCTGAACAGGCCCAGCTGCCTCAGCCTTTCCTCGTAAGAGAGATGCACCAGTCCCTTAATCATTTTTGCTGCTCTCCACTGGATGTGCTCCAGGAATTCCATGTCTTTCCTGCCCTGAGGAGCGTAGAACTGGACACAGCACTCCAGATGGGGCCTCACCAGGGCTGAGCAGAGGGGCAGGATAATCTCCCTTGACCTGCTGGCAATGCTCTTCCTCATGTACCCCAGGATACCATTGGCTGTCTTGGCCACATGGGCACTGCTGTGACTTGTCGAGGAGGCACCTGTTCCTCTGTATGAGTTAAACAATACTGGGCCCAGTCTGGAACCTTTGGAATATCACTAGTGACAGGCCTCCAGCACAGACCCTGTGCTACTGACTGTGACCCTCTGGGACCTGCTGTTCAGCCAGGTCTTCATACATCTCAGTGTCCACTATCCACTTCATACAGTCCAAACTTCCCGAGTTTGCCTGTGAGGATGTTTGGTGAGACAGTGTTGAAAGCCTAACTAAAGTCAAGGTATACAATATCCACTGTTCTCCCCTTGTCCATCCAGGTAGTTGTTTCATTTTGAAGGCTGCCAGGCTGGTGAAGCAAGATTCATTTTTGGTGAATGCCTGCTGGTTGCTCCTGATCACCTTCTTGTCATCCATGTGGATATTACTGGCCTCCATCAATAGACAGAGGTGCTCTGTTGCATTGCTGGTTATGTTGCAAAGCTGCAATGAGCAACAAGTGCCAGAGAGCATTTCTGCCCGGCCGGGGTTGGCCCACGTGCTCCAAGCCTTCCTTCTGAGAGCATGGCCCACAGGGCTCCCACCGGCCGGGGAGCCTCATGGCTTGCTCAGGCATCTTCGCTCTCCACAATGACTCAACGGCAAAGGGGTGAGAAGAGGTCTCCATGAGGAGAGCACAGAAGATCTTTACTCACATGCTGCTATCTGGATGTCCAGGGGCAGAGGCAAAGGCAGGCAGAGGGTTGGGGTTTTATCGGGACCCAGGGAGGGCAGAGACCAAGAGGAGGAGCCCGAGGGAGTGGCCAGAGTTTAGCCGGAAAGGGGGTAAAAGGGGGTGGGGGAACACCACAGTGCTCCATCCTTTCCAGGGATAGAGGTAAGGCTGAATGGCTGGTAGTTCACTGGGTTCTTCTTCTTGTCCTTGTTGAAGACTGGAGTGACATTTTCATTCTTCCAGTCCTCAGGAACCTCTCTGGATTGCCATGACCTTTCAGGGATGATCAGGAGCAATCTTGCTATGGTGTTCACCAGCTCTCTTAGCACTTGGGAATGCATCTCATTAAGGCTCATGGATTTATGGATGTCAGGTTTGCCTAGGTGTTCCCTAACCCAATCCTCCTTGGGTTTGGGGAAAGGAAATTTTTCCTTCCAACATTTTATTAACTTGTCTCCTCTGTCAGAGATTCCTGAGGGCTGCTCCTGTCACCGAAGACCACTGCAAAGAAAGCATTCAGTAACTCTTGCTTTCTCTACATCCTCTGTTACCAGCGTTCCCCCTCCATTTAGTAATGGTTCCATATTATCTTTTATTTTGCTGTTGTTATTCATGTATTTGAGGATGACTTTCTTGTTGTCCTTCACCTCATTGGCCAGATTTAATTCCAGATGGGCCTTGGCTTTCCTTGCCTCATTTCTACTTATTCTGAAAACCTCTCTATATCCATTCCAAGGGGCTTGACCCTGATTTCTTGTGTATTTCCTGCTCATGCTAGCATAATGGCAGGGGTTTTTTATTCAGCCATGCAGATCTCTTGCTCCCTTTGCCCAATTTCTTGCTCACTGGTATGCATTGTTCTTGAACATGGTATTGTTCTCAAGCTAGGACATCCAGGTTCCTATAGTATGCAAGTAAGCTTGTACTGGAATTTGATGGTCCTGAAAATGCCAGCTGTTGTGCCTAACAAGATCCATTTTTCAAAGACTATTCCAGCCTCTACTTGTGTAGTAGTACCATAGTAGGTGGTATTATAGATTTCTGTACTAAATCTCTGTGTCTATATGGGAGTTGTCATAGCTGACTCGTTTCTGCTTTTCTTTGTTAGGCAGCAGTATAATACTGTGGATGGTTGAGATTTGTGGTTCTCCCATTATCCTTACCTGGTAATATTCAAGAGAGGAGAGTATAAAAGAACGGAACCCACAAATTCAGGAAAAAAAGTAGGCAGTGGCAGATGGTGAATTAGGTCAGAAAAAAGGGTCACCTATTTTGTGTGGGGGGGTGAGGTGAATGAAATTTGTAAAGGAATGTTTGTGGTAGCTTTTCTGTTTATCTACATTTTTCTGAACCAGACCACTAGATACGGCAGGAAGGAGCTTGAGAAAAAAGCCCATGTTTTTAAGGCACCATTCTTTTTGGTTTGCATTACAATATGATCACTGAGTCCTTGGTAATAAGATGAGGAGGTGTTTTCAGACTGTCAAGAACACAGCTATTGGCCTCTTTTGTGTTATCTTTTCTCCAGGAGTTGGTTTGCCTTTGTTTGGAGGGGTCTGTGGCAACCCTTAGTCTCCAGGATACTTCGTGTGGTAGGAAGGGCAGTGCAAGGTATGTTTCCAGCCTGTGCTCTCTTCCATGTCTAGATGACACAACTTAACTGATACGCAATAGAGAGAAGGATCTGTCCTGGGGGATGAAATGGAAGTTCTCCTTTCAAAGGCAGCAATGCTGTGTGGGAAGATTTTTGCAGCCACATCCACAAATAATGTGAGTAAGGAGGAATGTGATGTTCTGGTTTTTGGCGATATTGCCACAAGTAGTGGCAGTCCAGTTTCTTTAAAAACTAGATAGCAGTGCAAAAGGAAGCATCTTCCAAGAATAAGTGGAAGAAAGCTAGGTACTTTCCATGTGCCTGGTACTGCAAGTGACTGGTACTGCCTCTGCATGGGCATCATCCATACATCCATTACAGAGGGTAAGCTTCCCAAGGGTTGGTTCAGAGCCAGCTCTGATAAGAAATAGAAATAGGAATAACCAAAGAATCAGAACCTCATTGAATAAAGTGTAGTGAGTCATTCATGAATGTGTTAAATTCATAAACATCTCACCTAATTAAAGCCTAGCTTATCTTCTTTCATATGCCTGAAATGCTATTATTTTCTTGATGACTACCTGAGAAACTGTTTTTCAAGGACAGCGGTGGAGAAGCCAAATGTCATGATGTGCTAAGTCATTGCTCAGAATAAGGCCCTTTCTTGCCCTGGTTTTGTGTGGAGGGTAGGAAGCTGAGCCTGACAGGATGAGCACTGTGGCATTAATGAACAGAGGACCAAAATTAGATGCTTACGCAAGTGACAGATAATGAAAGACCTGAAGCAATGCTGCATTTATCACTTCATAATTCACTTCCAGTTTGGAGCAGTTTTACATTTCAATCATTTCTACATGTTAGAATTTATTTTTCAAACTAGCAGGACTCAATACACCTTTGACATTTTACAAGGAATAAACAACAAAGAAGTTGTCCTTTTGGACAACCAGGACAACCTGCTTGTCCCAGGCCCCCAAAACCAAAGCCTATAGACCCAGGTCAAAACCCTCTGATGGCCAGTCCCTCACTTGACTTAAATGCAAGACAAGAGGAGGACAATAATTCTATTGGCCTCACAATTTGGTCCTAATCATCCTGAATACAGCCTTTTCCTAATTGCTGTTGTGACAGACCAACCTGACCTGAGTGCAGGGCTTGTTCCTTGACATCTGAAGAGCTTCACTAGAATTTTGTCTAGATTGATCCTTGTGTTTTAATGTAGAAAATAAATACATTTAAATAAACTTGCAAGCAAAAGCAATACAGAAAACCTCTGTTGAGAAATAAAGCAGGGTGGGGTTGCCCAAGCTACGATTTTGAGGGAGCATCTCAGTGAGAACCTGTACAGGCTTATTGCTGTCAGCACACCAAGCTGTAGAAAGAGATTTCTGTTGATCAGATGTGTTAGGAGCCAAAACTAAACCTAAAAACTTCTGCAGTAAAGCAATCTTCATCTTGTGGTTAAAGCAAAACATGGGATCTGAAAACATCTGAAAGCATTTCTGCTGTGTCCAGGTCCCAGGCGAAGCCCCAAATGCTGCAGTCCTTCAAGAAAAAAGCCTTTTTTTGCCCTCTCACTCCCTCTGATTTTGAAATTCAGAAATGCACACATTAAATAGATAAATTCTCTTTTTCTCCTCAGCTGACTCATGGCGCTCACTGTAAAGTGTCTCTTAGGTTAAACTCATAAGCCCTGCGATTTTTAAAAAATTTGATTTTGCAGCATGAAAGGAATAGAAAACCCCAATTTGAAAATTCAGCTTTGAAATAGGAGGGTTGCTGCAGAGTGTAGCACTTGTTTATGACCCAGTTTCGGTTAAATTAAAAGTTTTTATGTAGACATGATCTAATTGCTATTCTCTAATTGCTGTTCTCTAACTCTGAAGTTACTCTACTTCAGAGTAACACTGCAAGCAGTCAAGAAGGAAAATCACATGTGCTTCACCTCTCACCCAGAGGATAAAAAAGAGGAGCTAGGAAAGTCTCATAAGAAAAAATATAGGTCCTTTGTAAAAGAGTAGTAGGTAAAAGAGCAGGAATTCTTCATTTTCTTTTTGGTTGAATACATCTGAGTGACACTTTGCTAGAGAATTTGAGATCCATAAAAGAATTTATTCTTTCTCTCTACACATGCTCACTGGAGTACATACCCTCAGTGGAATGATCCTGAGTTAGATATTGCCAGACAATGCAGACCACTGCTGAATGCCTTTCCTTCAACCCATGTGTTTCCTCCTGAAGTAAGTCGAAGCAGACACGAATAGTAGCGACAATTGATCTGACAAGGCTCTCCAAAACAGTCAGGATTTTCTTCATACTATATTCGTAACTGAGAATCTCCTAGAAGGAGCATATCTTTGGCAAATTGTGCATACAATGGAAAATACTTCTTAAAAGCAGCAACGATATTAGCTTTTCTCTTCATTGATACATGCTGAGGGACTCTGGAAATAAAGTAGGTCTTTGAGTAGTGACGCAGCGCGACTTTCAGTCCTCGTGGGCTCTAAAGGAGCCTGGCCGCTGAGGAGAAGGGTGAGGTGGCTAACCTCATCTGCCCGGCAACTCAGGGAGAGTTTCTGTCGCGCTCGTCGATGGGGAAAACAGCCCCAACAGCTTCTCTGCCTGCGCGGTCTTCCTCTGGGGCTGAGCCGCTTCCCCAGGCGTCGCCGCCTCTGTCACCTAGTAACAAGCCGCTGCACAGCGCTCCACCACAACTGCGCTGAGAACTTCGGGTGAGGAACAAAAGACGGACTCTCACAGCCAGTGCAGGTCAGGATAGGAAGATTTATTAGAGTTCGAGGATGGCAGGAACTCAGAGCGTCCTCTTACTCCTGAGGGGACCTGGCTGCGAGAGCGCCGAAGAGCTCCGTGCAGCACCTTTTAAAGGGGGGCAGTTACAGGGGGAGAGTACAATCACGGGGCCAATCGTGGCTCTCTC
>VZRF01015117.1:31469-43399 GCA_013396875.1 Vireo altiloquus | reverse complement strand
AACGTGGGGGTAACAGAACATACCATTATAATCCGAAAAAAGGGGTGACAGGAAATTTCAAATAACCGAAACGAAAACTGAAACAAATAAAATTTTCACACCACCACAGAGTAGCTTAGCTGCATAGCCCTTCCCCCACTTTGTAGACAGAATTCAGTCAATTTATTCTATTAAAACAATGGTGCAGATCTTAAATATTAATATCATACAAGAGAGACAAATTGTCGTAAGTAATCTTGTTTTCAGAATGCATTTAGTTTAATTTTTAAACCCTGGAACTGCTTTCAGGAAAATGGATGTTCTGACAAATGACCTGCAGGAAAATTCATTGATTGATGACACCGCGTCCGTATCCTATCTTCCCAAGCCTGGTGTTGAGGAGCTTTGCTTGTTTCACAGAGGTACCATTGGATGCTGAAAGAGAGCACACGTTGTTGTGCTTTCAGGTTTGACAATTGATTGATTGAAGAAGTCAGGAAGAAACTATCAGATGCAGCAGGCATCAGCAAAGTATCCACAGCTTCCAGGAACCAAACTTCTGCTGAGAAGTCAGATGATTTGGAGGATGGGGGTAGGGAAGCAGAAAGGTTCTGTAAGAACTGAGAGATTAAATGGTAGGGGTTTTTAGCTGTGCTTTCCCATCTTGGAGAACCTGGTACATCACCTTTTATCTGGATGCAAGAAATACTGTTTTGTTCTTTGTTCACATAGTAGCTACTCAAAAGGCTATTGAATAACAGTATATGAAAGCAAATAGAAATAGTTAAGCCTATTAGTCAGGGCTAACATTTCCACAGGTGGAAAAAAGATTAGCTACATTCTTCCCAGTTGTTTGCCAAAAAGCCTGCATTATTGTCATTTTCATGGATTAGGAAAATGTCTACTGTTTTGCTGTTGTATCATTATCTCTGAAATCACTCCAAATTCATTTTGTAATATGAGGCTTTGAATGCAGTTAACATATCCAAACAAATCTTTGCTTTTTCCCCTGAATCTTATAGCTGCTAAAGAAATTTGCAGGACCATTGGGGCATAGTACGGTGCCTTCCTCTTTGGTCTACTCAGGTGATGTGAAAAATGTTCAGATATTTGGTTTTGTACAAAAGATTACTATATCCTGAGAAACATTTTCTTAAATGTTATTTATTATAACATGAAGAAGGATGGTTCTCATTATTCTCTGATGGGCACTCCACTACATGGAGGCATAGAAACTAATACACGTAGAATAGACAGAGAATAGCTGCAGAAAAACTGGCATCTGGGTGTAGGAACATCCTTCCAGTGTTCCCCTGGCTGCACCACAGTGAATTATAGCAACTGCACCATGTTTGCCAACTCCTAGCCAGACATTTGAGTAGACTCATTGGATGATCAGTGCATAGAATAAGTAGGTCAGAAGAGTTGCCTAGGTGTCACTTGGACAGAAGTTTTCCAGTGCACATATACAGATTTGATCTGATGTAGGGATTAATTCCTGCCTGTAGTTCATATACCAGAAGTGTCTCCTTAGTGCTAAGCCAGCAATAATACTGCTGCAACTACTGCTGAGATACTGCAGTCCTATTTTCACCTTCTGAATTGTCTCAGAAATCCAGCAAATTCAACAAACACATTTTGTTGCACAAATACCCTTGTTTAAGTTTAGTCTGGGGAACTATTTCTGTAGTCCTTGCACTGAGTCTCGCTGGGATTGAGTTAATTTTTTGCATAGCCATCCTTACAATGCTGTGCTTTGCATTGGTAGCTAGAAAGGCACTGATAATGCACCATTGCTTTCACTACTGTCGAGCACTGCTGGCACAGCTCAAGTGCTGTCTCTCCAACATTCCATCGCAATCAGTGGTCTGGCGTTGGGCAAGACCTTGCGAGAGGAAACAACCAGGACAGTTGATCCAAACTGACAAAGATGTGTTCCATAGCATATGATGTTGACTTGGATATAAAGGCTAAGAAAAGAAGAAAGAAGGCGTGGCATTCATTATTTCACCTTCTGGAGCAACCAGTACCCATGCTGAAGCCCTACTTCCCAGGAAGTGGCTGGATATCACCTGATGATGAGAAGTAGAGAATAATTTATTTTCCCTTTCCTTGAGCATGTATAATCTTTTGCTTTAGGAAACTACCATATCTCAACATACAACTTGTTTTCCATCTTATTTTCTCTGTTCTGTCCAGCTGAGACTGGGGAGTGATAAAGTGGCTTAGTGGGCACTGGAATCCAGCCAATGTCAACCCCACAACAGTCCTCCATAACCTTTAGAATATTTGATCATAGACTCTTACAGACATATCAGCTGTACCTGGTGTAGTTTGCCATTATGCACAGCACAGCTCATCTTCAAGTTCTTAGGATTAAGGAATTAAAATGTTACCATGCCAAAAAGTAAAAGGTAATGATGTTTAATGTGGTCATAGCCAAACCCTTATGTACAATAGATAAGCTTCTGGTACTACACACCTGGGGAAGTTGAGTCCTTAGCAAGGAAGCTTACATCCCAAGGAGAGATCTACAAATAAGTAGTCAAAAAGAGAAAGTTGTACATGAAGCTCTCCCTCCAGTTTTACTTAAGACCATTTTAGTTCATGTTCCTTTCTTCTAGACACTGCATCACCTAATTAAATCCAAATAGAAAATAGCTTCCTTCCTTATCTGTTAATATTCTCTTATTATAGGATGACCCAGGCGTCCTATAATAAGAGGAATTATTTTCCAGTATTTTCTTTGAAGCTTCTTTTAATTCCACAGTGCTTATAAGAAATGAGTTGCATAGTTAAGAAGCTGGATCTCAGCTCATCTAAAACAGCATAGTTCTGTTGATACCAAATTTTAAAAAAGGAGGCACGGGTGTAAATGACCCATCTATAGTCCAGTAAGGAGTCAGTGAGACAGGTTAAATCTCATTCTAAGATCTAAGCAAACCTAAGAAAGACTTGTTTTTACAGATTATGCTACCAAGATTATCCCCTTATTCTTATGTCTTTGATATATAAATATCAGGCCAGAACCACACAGGTGCCTGACCTTGTGCTGAGGTGATGGCTTTGATTTAGGATCTTCTGTTAGTCACAGGACAGCCATATTTTGAAGGAGCTGCTAGTTTAAGCAAAGCTTCAGCACAAGCCTTAAATTATATCTAAGCCATCTGTTTGCAGTTAATAGTAAGATTTGTGATGGATCCATTATTTATGATGGATCGACAGAAGATACTGGAGAGAAACAATATTCTCTGTGTGTATGCTCTATAATGATAACGATTAAGCATCTTGTGGTAGGGGAGTCATGTCAATAAATGTGAGTAAATTAATAGGAGATGTGACTAAGCCTGAAACGTGCAAACATTGTTACAGCTATGTTTAAGTCAAAATCAGGAGGGGCTGCTGGTAAAGCCTGAGATTATGTTTGTGTTCTGCTTCATAGAGGCAAATAATGTAGATCCAGAATTTTAGTTCTGCAGAGATGGGTTTGGGGATAATACTGGCTATTCAGATGCATCTGAAGCCTGACTATCAGACATTTCTCATTTTGAAAGAACAAGACTATTGATCAACTACATTGTAGGCTTGGTCCGCAAGAGGTTCCCAGTGTGAAATAGAAGTCTTACAAAGCAGCCTACATTGCACTGCTTATGTTTGGAAGGGAAATACAGCTCACCCAAGTCTTCTGGCAGAGCTGGAAATCTGCAAATACGTCTGTAGCATGACAGTCCAAGCAAGTTCCTCATTTAGGCCTGAGATTCTATGTGAAAAACCAGAAATACTTTCTCAGAAATTTCATCTCAGTGTTTTTCTTGTGTTCTGTTATGTTTCTCTGTACTTCCATGTATGCATGTTTCTTCAAGGTATCTTAAGTTGTTCTCTCACTTTTTGTTACCAAACATACTCTAGGAATTAGGTTACTCCATGTTAAAGACAATTTCTTCCTTTCCACTCCAGCAGGTTACTACTACAATATTAAAATTGTTATCTTCACTGCAAAACAAACATCAAATAAAGCAAAGGCACAGCTGTGTCTCACTTCTTATTCAAAGCCACAGTTTGTATGAAGAACACCACCTTTGCTTTTTCCTTTCACAAGATTTAAAAACAAATATAATTTTGTTTCAGTTTTTGGATTAGTTTTGTTTCTAGTTACTTAGGCCTGCCAGTCTGCTGTTTCTGTATAATACTTTGTCTTAGAGTGAAAAGTGTATTAGACTATAAAATGCCTCCCTGTGGAATTTTTATGCTTCTTCAGCATAATAGTGCAATGTGTTTCCTAAATTACCTTGAGGCACTTGGATTCAAATAGTGGTATGTTTCTCTCTGCTTTCCCTAGTACATAAATTTTCATCCTGCAGTGCTGTCCTTTATGGAATGGCTAATCAAGTGAAAATTGTTTCTAACTTACTGGTTCTTGGTAGCTTGGTAGCCTGGTGAAATAATAAATTTATATTTTTAAGTCAGCTGGAATGTCACAGCAGTTGCAGAAATATAAATTGCTCAGCACACAGATAACTGTACCATGAATAGAAGCATAGAATCTCCTATCAGTGCAGTGGATTTTGTGCATTTCTTTTCTAACCAGGTGTATGATTTCCGCAGTTTGATGGTACCAACTCTCTCAGTGTGCTCGTGAGGAGACTCAGCTGTGTCATTCATCCCAGTGAATATACAAACAAGCAGAGCTAGCAGCATATGTACAAGAGAGCAGTCACCTGTGATATGTTTCTTGCTGGCAACTAGTAGAAATGGAAGAACTTTCTCTCCCTAGGAAAATGAGTGTTAGAAACCTATTGCTGTTCTGTTGCCGGGCACAAAATCAAAGTCTGCTTTACTTTCTCTGCTTTTTTTTTTAGCAGTTAGAAGAGAAGGAGAAGATGTCTACTTGCCTTGATCTCCTGTAAACAGTGGTGCGGTCAGATACTTAATGCACACTGCTAGATGATAAATCAGCCATCAAAGCATTCCTTTGTGTTGAATGAGTAATCTGGTCTTTTGTTTTCCAGTGTTCTTTTCTTTATCGACTTCACCCTCTGATAAAGAGGGAGAAAAACCATTAACTTATGAAATGTAATAGCAAAATTTAAAGGGAACTGTTAACGTGCTTGTTGGGTGTGTGTTCGCTTAGACTCTTTTCGGGACAAAAGGAATTTTTAAACAGGTAGCAAATCTGAGGATACATGACTGAATATTTTTTTAGCTGTGAAATGCTCAATTTGTAAGGATGGAATGGGTTAACTAAACTTTTTTTTTTTGACACCATAAAAATTTTCATCATCTGGGGACAAAAGCTTTCTTACTCTGTCAATTTTCCACAGAACATAAGTTAAGGTGATATACATGACTACTGTGTATTTGGTACTTTTAAATTACTCTTGAAATTATCACCATCTTTACTGAGCTTTAAGTTTACAGAACAAATTTTGCTAAAATATAACTTTAAAATAAATACACATAGTGACAATGAACTAAGTAGTGACTTCTTTGGTTGGTTTTTTTAATATCGCTTCACCTGTGATACGTGGTTCAGATGGCTGGAAAGTAATAGCTTTGAAATCACCATGGCAATGGCAATAAAGCTCTTTTCTATCATATTGTCTTTTTAAAGGGCTTGCTGCATGATGTAGGGGGATTGGAAGCTGCAGAAAGAAAACAATTTTTTCCACCATGCCAGGCTGTATGTTACTTGATAATATCTTATTGCAAAATGGAGATGTGAGAGTTGAAATCTATTACAGGGAAGTTCCTTGGTCTATTTCAGAGGCAGTATTTTTCTGTCCTGGAAACAGGGAGTAGGGAAGGAAAGCAGAAAAAGGAACATTACCTTTTGTGTTCTGAAAAGTTTTGGTGAATTGCAATTGCTTTTCTCTTACAGAAACTTGTTCCTCTTAGAGGTTTTTCTGTTCTTTCAGAGAGCAAGTACATTTGCTTAGGAGAGAATAAAAAGTTTTAATAAAGAGTAATAAACTTTTATAGCTTATTTAGCACTTCAGAATCCAAATATTGTCTCTTCTGTTCCTGAAAATGGCTTTTATATGCAGCAGTAATTTTACTCCAGCTACATTTTCTGGCAAGGCTGATTTGGATGATTAAAAAGGGGACATTTTACTACATTTTCTACAGTAACATTTTGCCACTTCAGTGTTTCTAAAAGAGCTCACATAATTTATTTTACAGTTGAGTTAACATTGACTAGAAATATAAAGCAATGACATCATGGCTTCCTGCCAGAAAGAAAAAAAAGGAAATTAGTAAAAGTAAATGCTGGAATGTAGTTAATGTGAGAGGGTTACTGTAAAAAATTCAACTACAGCCTGTGGTAAGGAGCAAAAGTGCAGTTGGGTTTGGGTTTTTTTGTTGTGTGCTTTTGTGGGGTTTTGAGGGGATTTCTTGGTTGGTTGTTTGCCTTTAAAAGAATGTTGAATCTCTGCAGCCTTTATAAGGCTTGATAAATTTCAAGTCCATTGTTGAAAGTGACAGCAGCTGAATGGCAGGGTAAAACAAGCTATTCCAGTAAGTTTGACATAATTCACCTCTAAGGATTTAAAGCACAAAGAATGAAATATTACCAAGGTTAGAACTCCACTTAAGGAATTGCATCTAATTTGCCCTTCTTATGTTTCTTCTGTGGTTTAAGTATTCCTAACTTAAGAATAAGATGTTAAGATAAGCCTTCTATTGTAAAAAAGCGAAAAAAATTAAGTACACATTTGACCTCTATATGTAGTAGTGACCACTTTATTCATACAAACTTAAGACAGATTTTATTGTATCTAGTAAACTATAAGACTGGACTGTCTTGGTAAGGTAAGGGAAAATGGATGTGTAAATTGCCAAATTAAATGCTCTTTCTCAAAATAGTTGAGAGATTTAGTATGAATGCTATGTCTTAAATCACAGGAGAACCAAAAACACTGTTGTCTTTATTAGCTGGACAGATACAAATAATAAAGCAATAGCTGAAATGAAAGCAGAAAGCCATGTTAAACTAGTGAATTTCTTGACCAGTGCAGAAACTTCTAACAGTGAGCTGCTCTTACAAAGACTTGTGTAGTGAATACAAATTGCCACTTAAGGGGGAAAAAAAAGAAACAAAGAAAAAAAAGCTGCAGAGTTCAGTGTTGACTTTGGACTGTATTAACTCAGATTAAATACCGTTCAATTTTTAAGATATTGATATTGCTTCTTTCTTGAATAGTCAGTCTTGGGTTGGAAGGGGCTTTAAAGATCTCCTAGTTCCAGCGCCTCTTCATGGCAGGGACATCTCTCATTAGACCAGGTTGCTCAGAGCCCCCATCCATCCTGGTCTGGAACACTTCCAGAGATGGGCCATCCACAGCTTCTTTGGCAACCTGTTCCAGTGCCTCACTGTGCCATGAGGAAAGAATTTCTTCCTAACATCTAACCTAAATCTCTCTTTTAGTTTAAAATTGTACCCCCAGCTTATCACTTTGCGTTAAAAAATTTGCTCTTGCTCTTTTCTTTAAGACCCCTCTAGATACCAGAAGGCTGTGCTAAAGTCTCCCTTGAGCCTTCACTAACCCAGGCTGAGCAACCCAAAATATCTCAGCCTGCCAACACAGCAGAGGAGCTCCAGCACTTGGATCATCTTTGTGGCCTCCTCTGGACTCACCCTAGTAGGTGCAAGCTTTTCTTGTGCCAAGGGCCCCAAAGCTGGATGGAATACTCCCGGTGGAATCCAAGAGGGCAGACTAGAGTAGGAGAATCACCTCCCTAGACCTACTGGGTCCACACCTTTTTAGATGAAGCCCAGGATGCAAGTTGAAAGGACTACATTGTCTTTGGATTGCTTTTACTAATTCTTCTTTGAAAGGTACTGTTTTCTTAGTAGTAGACTCTTCAGCCTTATCTGATAATGACACTTTTTTTCCCCTTGTGTTCTGAGTGATTAATCATCTTGTCTGAAAGAATTTATTTACCTTTTTCCAGTTCTTAAAAAATTGATTGCACTTTTTTCCTATCAAGAACAAAGTACAAGTGAGCCTTTAATCAGGCTGTCCAACTGTTGGAATTGAAAACCTTTTCCTCATAAATTAGTATTTTACAACTTTAAAGAAAATGCTGTATATCTTTGCAACCTAATTCAGTTAATTGTTCACCGAGCTCACTGAAGACTTTTTTTCCATCACAAAAATGTGTGCGACAAAATATCACTGCCAACATAGTACTTCAGAAGATAAGGTGATCATCTATTTAAACTTACCCATATAAACTGCAGGAAATATAAAGGGAAAATCTTGTTTGTTAAAGACAGATTGTTCTAACAGGGACTTAGGAATTATGAATTTTCCTTAATGCAGTTTTGCTGTATTGGCTTTCCACTGCTGGCATGCCAATTCTGTAATCAGTCATATGGATAGTGTAATTTAATTAAATAAGCTTGGTGTTTCTAAAATTTACAGCACTATTTTAATAGACATAACTATTTGCAAGATCAGAGTTTAAGTATCAGCAATTACTAGATGCTGATGATATGTGGACATAGTGTATCAAATTACAGAATTTTATTACAAGATGGTACAAATGTTTATTACAGCCAAATATGCTTGGGTATGGAAAAGACTTGTAAGGGCTATTTCTATCCTCTTTCATGTGATGACTCAAAATTCTAAGTCAAGTTCAACAGACAAATTAGATGACTTTAATTAGAAGATAAGATACTTGAATTGACTTGCAATTCCCTTGAGTCACTCAATTTAGCATTTCAAGAGCTAGTTTACTTTATGTTCACAGAGAAATCATGGCTCCTGGGGAAATGTTGGAATAAAACAATACCTGTGATCTCTTGTGGTTCTTTGTGGTGAACCTGTGATCCAGATCACTCTCTTTTTAGGTGATGCATGGGTCAGCAATATATTTATCAGTGTCTGAAAAGAACCAGTAATCTTGCTCCAAAGCTGCAGGACCTGCACGTGTTTTTCTTATTAAATTTTGATACGTAATAAATCCTGTAGGTTGCTTACTTAAGAGATTTTCATATAGCAAATTTATGGTGTGTGGAGGCCGATAAGCCTCCCGGTCAGAATGACAACAGAGCCCCTTGGGAGGCTGGTCCCTGAAAGCTGCTCCTAGGTTAGGGAGACAAAAAGACCTCTCCCCAGGATCCCTTCTTGTATTACAGTGATGTAACCCCCGTTCCGCTTTCCCAGTTGGCCCATTGGCCTCCCCACCCCTTTCTCCCAAATACCTCCCGGCCCTAGAAAGTTCTCCTTTCCCTGCTCTTTCATTGGCCCTTGTTCCTTAGCCACACCCTCACCTTTCTGCCATTGGTTCCCAAGCCCTAGCCCCGCCTGCATACCACCCCTGTTCCCTCAGGTGATTGGCCCCTGATGCTCTCCCTGCTCCATGTCTTCCCCATACTTTAACCTGGACGCTCCATTGTGGTTGCAGTAGCCCTCCGCATGGAATACCCAAACGAAGACCCTTCCTGCATCTCTCTGCCATCGATGGAATCTAAGCTATCCAGAGTGTGTGTATCTGTGTGTGTGCGTGTGAAGACACTTCTGGAAGGTTGTGGCACCATACCATCTCGCCCGCCGCAACAATGGTGTATCTGCTACAGAGCTAAAATAAGAAGTTAGTGACACTGCAGGCACCTTGCTTTTGAAACTACATGACCGTGTTCCTTGTTTGAGTAAAGTTAGTGGATGTACTCTAGTTGTCGAATGACTTTCTTTCCATGCAGAGTGACAGAGATCTTAAGGAGTTTTGTTCCCTGTAGAGTTCTGAGTGAAGCTCAGCTGCTGGTCTTGTGGGGGCAGGCATTGCCAACAGGTTTCTTCACAGCTGTGCATAGGTGACACTTGGTATCTCCTGTTACTTCCTTCCAATTTGCACTTTTAAGTCACCAGATCACTTGAGATATATACATACATATATGCATATATCATTTGCTGTGCTATAGCACAGCGCTGTAGCATAACTAAAGTACTCTGTCTGGGTAGATTTATTGGCCCAATATATCCAGGGGCCCAAGCCTGGTGGTCTCATCAGAGTTTTTGTCTGTATGTTTTATGGCCATAGCTACAGTATTCACTTTTCATGTGATACTTCTAAAGAGGGGAAGAAATTGTAGGTTTTATACAATCCCAAAGTTAAAATTTCATCAATTTCATGTATTTCTTTCTATAGCAAGAAGAGTAAGAGTGGAAGCAAGGTTTCCAGAGGCATTAAATAATCTTGTCCAAGGGATACTTTTTTAATGCCAGCATTCTTAATTTGTGCAAGGTCAACACATGAATTATGGGTAGAAAACTTAAATGGTTGCTGTTATACAGCCATCTGACAGAATATTCTATTCTCTAGCCACAGAAAGGACAATAGAGATAACACATCAGCCTGTTATGCATATAACTGTATTGCATTAAAAGACATCTATTAAGGAGGTCAGTGATTTTGTCCCGCATTTAACCCTTGTCATACAAGCTTACCTACTTTCTTTGCATCAGGGCCTTGTAAGGCTGTAAAGAGCACAGTTGCTTGTCTCAAACACTGTTAAGGCCACGGCAGGACTTTGCCATGAGATAAGCACAGAAAGGAGTGACAGGATGGTGCCACCTCCAGGCCTGGTGGAGGCAAGATATGGTTAGCACTTCCTGAGTAACTCATCCAGACAAAAATTTCCACTTTGGCAAACTGTGTAAAGAAGCAGCTGGTCACTCACAGACACACCACTGGTCAAAGATCACCCCAATTTATGGGACAGATGCCCTCTGTGACCACCAAAGACTGCCAAAGCCCCTATCTCCCTCTGCCATCCCCCAAATACGCTTCCACGAATACCTGGAACTTGCACTGTAAGATAAGCCTCCACACCTGGATCTTGAGAGAAGATAAAGGTGGTAGTATTGTCCGGGTGTTATCCCAGACTTAGGGGGAGATTAACAAAGCTTGGTGAGAAGAATGGATCACTTATAATAGACACAAAAAAATGCAAGGAAAGCAAACTCAGCAATTGTGCTGAAATCAGCTCCAACAGGGTAAATGGTAATTCTGGCAAGGGGACATCATGACCACTGACTCAACCCACTGTCTCAAGAAACCCACCGACTGAAAAGAGAAAGACTGAGCCTGTGCTCTAATTACCATAAGAAGTCAGGGAGTCATTTAACCATGAGAATAAGAGAACTGTGGAGGCAATGAGCATTAATTCTTTTGTTTGCTAAAATGTATAAGTAGTAACTGCTTTGAAATACACATTACTGGCATCTTTGGCAGAGGAGGGCTAGACACCTGTTAGTTTTTAATTATATGACTTGTGAAAAACACTGCATGTCTTGAAAAGGGATGGAAAAGGCTTGTTAGATTATATTGTAACTTTGATTTTGGTAAGAAAAGTTTCCCTTCTGCATTTGCCTATATGGGAGAAAATGTATCCATAACATACCAGCACTATCAGCTTGTATAGCAGATTTGGAGCTGAGGCTGCTGCACGGATCACTGGCTGTGTAGGTAACACATGCAGATTGCTCCTAACCTAAGTAACCTACTTTGGTTCAATGCTTCACAGAGCTGAGTTACTGGATAATAACAACTTAGCATGCCTCTTTAGTGATTTATTTTACCATAATTCTTCCAAAGTCCAAATTGGTAGGATAGACAAGGGGAAACAGAGAGCCTCAAATGGAGTGTGAAAAATACTTTCATATATAAATTCACATTAGAGAAAGAGAATTGGGAGCTCCTTTCAAACTGGGAAACATTAAAAAGACTGAAGGAAAGAAAGACCATATAGAAGAAGGAGTTAGGCAGGGGAAGACAAGAAAACTAAAAAAACTTTAAACTTGTTTTAGGATCCAATTATTTTTAAAGTTCTTTAGAAATTCCATTGCCCAAATCAAGCTGCAAACGACACCATATGCCAGTGACAATAATATGGATTTTATTGTAAATTTTATTGTAAATATGAGAGAAAGAGAATATGAATT
>VZRF01015117.1:0-31054 GCA_013396875.1 Vireo altiloquus | reverse complement strand
CCTCAGCTGCCTCTCACATGAGAGTCCTGTGGATGTGGGATATGTGGGGTTGGGGCACCACAGCTGGGCTGGTTTGTGTAAGGGAGGATGGGTGTTTATTGCCTCTGGCCAGAGGCTACACCACACACCCAAAACCTCCTCCTCCCTTCTCAGCTGGGGGGGAGTCTGTGTAAACCTGGCTCCTGTGAGCTGTGCTCTGCCCCCACCCCAAACCTGGCTCCTGTGAGCTGTGCTCTGCCCTCACCCCAAACTTGGCTCCTGTGAGCAGTCTCTGCTGCTCCTTCCTCCTCAGAGGGAGGATTCCCCTGTTACAGCATGAGGTCCCTCCCAGGGGGTGCAGGCCTACATGAACTTCTCCCAAATGTGTCCTTCCCATGGATTGCAGCGCTTCATGAACTGCTCCAGTGTGGATCTCTTCCTCAGGATGTAGTCCTTCAGAAACAGACTGTTCCAGCATGCGTCCTCTGTGAGGTCCCAAGTCCTTAAATGTGCACCAGTGCAAGGTCCTCTCCACAGTTTCACAGATCCTGACAGAAGCCTGCTTCACCATTACCTGCCTGCAGGTTCAAAACCTCCTTCAGACATGCACCTTCCCTAGCATGGGGTCCTCCGTGGGATGCACATGGATCTCTGATCCACTACGCACCACCACAGGCTGCAAGGGCACAGCTGCCTAGCCATAGTCTTCAACACAGGCTGCAGGGGAACCTCTGTTCCAGCACCTGGAGCACCTCCTGCCCCATTCTTCACAGTCCTTGGTGTTTGCAGGGCTTTTGCTCTGACACAGTCTCACTCCTGAGTTCTCTGGCTGCAAACACTCCTGTGCAATAACCATTTTCCTTCTTGAATATGTTATTCCAGAGGTACTACCACTGTGGCCCTTGGCTTCAGCCTTGGCTGGTGTTGGGTCTGTCTTGGATCTGACAAGGACTGGCTGTGTTGGACACGGGGGAAGTTTCTAGCAGCTTCTCACAGAAGCCACCACAGTAGCCCTCCTGCTACCAAAACCTTGCCATGCAAAACCAATATGGTAAGGTTTTGTTATGCAGTAGGTTTTTGAAGGTGATGCCCTTTGGGGAGCTCATGACTGGCTGCAATTTCTACATCTGTATGGCTGGTGTGACAGCCACCCCTCTCATGGTGAGCTAGCAGCAGCACAGGGTTGAGCAGAAGTGATGGAGTTACTTGGGCAGAGCGATGGCAGAGCAGTCGGACAGTGCATGACCGCACGTGAGGGTGGTCACACCACGGAACAGATGTGTGACATCAGCTCTCAGCCGGGTGAGACTCCTATTGCAGTGAAGTGGGCACTGTGGTTTGGGCAGATTCATTATTTGGAAATGCAATGGCATCAACATTCAGTACCAGCTCTTGACAACTGTAGCTGGCAACTGAATTTTCTTTTTGCATCAGGACACAATGAGGCACTTTCAGAGCTTTTAGAAACATAGATTGATACATGTGATGCCTTGAAAGACAAGATAGAAAACTCTGATTATCTTACTAACTATGAACCGCTTACAATCTTTTTGGGGGGTTTTGTTTGGCTGGTTTGGTGGTTTTTTGTTTTGTTTTGTTTTGTTTTTTGTGAAACCAAGTTAAGATTTGAGAGCAGAACAGCAGTACTTCAAAACCAAAAAAAAATGCTATATATATGTGTGTGTGAAATGAGTACTGCGATTGCCCAGCTCTTTAAAAGTCTTGTTTCAAGACCAAATGGAGATGGCTCATAATGAATCCCTTCGAAGGCATTTCACATTTGCAGTGGATAGGGAGTGGGGAAAAGCATTGTGTCATAGTTTTGTAGAAACACCTCCAGGTTAATAGTGTCTAACACATGACTGAGATTACATGAAAACATATATTTGGTATTTTATATATCCTGTGATAAGATCAATTACTGTTGTTCGTTACAGCACTATACGACCCAGTTCTTCATCTATTTTTTCAGTCTCTTGGGAATTTAGCTTGTATTAACATGTGAAAAAGTAAATTCTTACTGTGTTGTTCTGCTACATTAATATAAAGTTATTTTCACTTTTGCAAAACTTTCACAGTTCTTCTTGTTGTTTTTAACTATTTGTACCATGAGAATGACTCTTCTTGCCTCTCAGATGCTCACTTCTAAGGATTAGATCTCACAAATGTTCATTGTATATGAGTTCTCAAGTAGACAGGGCACTTACTCCCAGGATTAGTCAAATTAAGCCAAAGTGCACCTTGGATCAAATCCAAGACCCATTAAATCAGTTGAAGTGTTTCCATTTACTTCCAATGATGCTGGATCCAAGCCATCACATCTGCAGCTCTCCAAAAGTACCACTGCTTATCTCAAATACACCTACTTAAATTCAATTAAGAGTATAATAAAATCTCCCAAAGAAAATGTGACGACACCTTGTGCCACAGAAAATATTTAAATGCTATATTATAAAGCTTAATAGAAAAAAATCCAAATAACCAAATACTGTAACAAACATGATGACAGAGACAGAGAGATTTCCTGATTTCAATCTTGACTGAAATTGAGAACTGATTGAAATTTGTCAGAATTGCTGTCACTCACATCTTACTCATTTGATTTGTTGACTCATATGACTTTGATTTACATATAGACTGAAATGTGGAAGAATTATTTTAAAAATTTCAAAAGAATTCACCTGAATTGATGATAAGAAAAGTTAATTACTTCTACAGTCCTGAATTCAACATAATAGGTATGACCTGAGTTGAAGGATTCATAAATACTTGTAGTTGTACATGCCCAGGAAATAATTTAATAAATTTTCCTGAGATTTTTTTTTAGTACTGAGTCATCCCTTGTGAATGGAAAAGAAATGTGGATGAAAGCTTTTTCTGTAGGTGCACAGTTCTTCAGAGCTTTCACAGTGAAATTGGTGTCAGTATCTCTAAGCTTCATTCCTAGTAATCTGTGACCTGCTAAAGGAGATTTCTGTCTGTTATCGAGAAGATATGTTAAAAAATTAATTTATCATTGTAGATTGCTAGATTACTTGCTGGCTATTGTGTCAGTAAGTCAGATATAGAACATTTTTAAAAAAATAATTTTTCTGAAAAAAACAAGCAAAAGAGCTATTAATTCTTCTATCTCTACATAATTAGGCTTCAGCCTGTACCATATGACTACTTTACTCCCATTACAGCCAGAGAGTACTCTTTTTCTGGATCAATTTACTTCTGGAAATTAACCCTCAGGGAAGAGTTAGTCTATAATGGTTATAAGGGAATATCTGAAGGAACCACCTCCTAGAGTTACAATATATAACTGGCTGCAAGAAAATTAATGAGGCCATGGAAATAAATTAATAGAACATATGCATTTCAGGACAGATGAATATCTTCTCTGACATACACTTGAATCTAACAACTTTATTTCATCTATTTATTTCAGAGATTAGTGGGATCTCTTTGACAAAGAAGAGATATGATATGGTCAGCAATATCACAAAATCATTCTAATTATAAGAACTCACACTGTAAGCTCCATAAATTGTTCACCCAAACATTTACCAGTGAAGTCCTATAGTTCACAAGGAATGGAAGAAAAAGAGATTTTGCCAGTTCTTTCAAACTGGCAATGCAGTTCTTGATTAGGAGAACTCTGCACATGAAGTATCAATGAGGGCCGATGAACATGTATTTGATTTTAATATTATTCCTGCAGTTACACTGCACTTACTGAGTATCACATACTTCCAGTAAATTACTTATACTTTGATGTTCAGCCTCTATTTCTGTTTTCCCAGGGATTGTTTATAACTTTTATGACATACATCATTATTAGAATTATTTTCTGAAAAAATTCTATAGATGGATCTTCATTTGCAAATGTCTCCCTGCATTTCTCCTAGATATTTGTTATTCCGAATTCAAGTCACTGGTTCAACCGGGCTGGATGTGTAGCTTACAAAGAAATAGTGAAGGAATTCTTAAAACCAGGTTATTTTAAAGTAAGATCTAGATGTGCTGGGTACATCAGTAGAATTTGAATAGCATATCCTATAACATAATCAAGGATGCACACCCAAAAACCTGAAATGCAAGTCACTTTTCCAGGCAGACTATTTAACAAAAAACAAAAAACAAAAAACAAAAAACAAAAAACAGACAAACAAAAAAAGCAAAACCGACCAAACAAAAAAAAAATTAATGGCATGCAGCATGACTCCATTTTGAAAGTTATAGCTATTGACCAGATTTCTTGTACTTCTGTTCCCTCCACTGTTGCACTCTTCCAAGGACATTTTTGAAGAGGCCAAATTCTGCTCTGCAGTTCAGGGTTGTGATCTTACTTTTTCTACTGTTCCTTTCTCTTCTCTCCTAGTTCTGAACTCCATCATATCTGGTCCCTGCAGCCAAGGCTGCCTTCGGCCTTCACATTCCCAAAGAGACCCTCTCTGGTTTTGGATATGAGATCCAGGACTTCACCTGTCATGGTTGGTTTATCTACAGATGAGTCAAGAATTTGACACTGATGTCCTTCATGAACCACCTGGATTGCTTATGTACTGCTTGTGTTCTCTTTCTATTACACATTAGGAGAGCTGAAGTCCCTCAGGGCCTGTGGACCCTCATTTGTTTGAGGCCTCATCCACTTAATTCTTCCTAGTCATTTTGTTCAGCCTTACAGTGCAAATGAAGGATTATTCAAAGCTAAAAAGCTATTGCAGGATGTCTTGCCAGATCAGATAGCTTGAAATTTATCAGACTTACTCTGTGGGATGTCCAGCAGGTTCTGTTTTTCATTCTTGTCTCATGAACTAATGAGATTTAGAGCAGTGACTGTTCATTTAGCAGTCTTTGTATTTAGAGATTGGCAGCATTGTGAATCAAAAATAATCTTCCAAGAGCCGTATCACCTCAGGGGCGATGTTTGTCTCTGGATGCTGATAGAGTATTTGCTTGTAAGAATTAGATGTAACTGTAACTTCCTTTGTAAAGAAGGAAGAGTGGTACATTTGCTGGTACTGCATGGCTGCAGGTCCATTGTAGCTTCTGAATTTGTCAGTCATTCAACTTCTGATTGACTTACTTTGGTAGTGAAATGTCTGAATAGGCTTGTTCTGCTCTTCTGTCACAGGAATTTTTTTGCTGGGGTCATGTCTTGTTTGTCAGAATCAATACTGTATGCTTCAGAACTCATTGTGATGATCAGTCTGACTTTAAACACTGGGTAACCAATTTCATTCTCACCTTTCTATTGCAATAGTCCCAATAGAGGGCTTTATTTCACAACATAGAAAGTTTTGGGACCAAGTATTTTCTGGATCCTGAAAAGCTATTCAGATGACATTGGAATAACGCAATGAAGAATAACCCAAGAAGGTTATATTATTGGAATAACCCAAGAAAGTAACTTAAAGACCAAGTTCCAGTTAGATATGCCACATTCGGTAATTTACTACAAAACCCAACAAAACTTGAACACAAGTTTTTTGGGGGTTTTCTTGTATCCTCTAAAGCTTTGTATTCAGTCAGGTATTTGATGCAAAAAAAAAATTGGAAAAAGAATCTATTCAATACTAAAAATCACCGTACGTAGGAATCATTGTTTGGACCAAGTCCTGTCGATGCCTTAAATCGCTATCTAGAAAGAGACTAGACAGGAATAAAGGAGGAATTTATTTGAAAGACCTTCAGGTGCACACTCTGGGCTCCAGAGGGTCCTGCCTCAGTGGATCCCAAAATGGACGACAGGTCATGAGTTCTTCACACTTTGATATCAGCATAAATTCACCAACCAGAACCCAGCCAATGATGAAATTTCCCCAAGCTTGCCCCCCTCTCCCCAAGATGAAGGTTTACAGTTCTTGGGCCTAGGATGATTTGGGTGTCCTTGGAGAGCATACTAGAGAGGCTTTGTTATGTCTGTCTTAGCATAGGAGAACAGCACTTAACAAGCTACAGGAAACTTCAGAGCTACACTAGCAGTACAGGATTTGAAAAATATAAAAGTTAAAACCTAAAGCATCACTGTCATGCTAGGTAGTGCAGTAAATTGCAAATACAAAGAGATGAAATTGCAAATACAAAGAGCTTAAGATTAAATGTAAACTCTCAGTAAGTGATGCAGCAGGGCTGCCCGAGACCCACCGTGTCCCACTGCAGACATCCTTGCTGTTTGCTGCAGCGAATGGACCTTGCAGTCTCCCCTTGGCACTCCTCCACTCGATGGAGCACGGAGCATCCGCAGGAGCAAAGGAGCCAGAGGGATTTTTCATACGGGTACCAGCATCTTTTTTAAGGAGTAGTGGGTCCAGGAACGAAAGACTCTGCGGGCCAGGTTACAAGGGTTTTTATGTGAGGGGAGACCTGTGAAGCAATAGGATGAGGGCCAGGGGGTGCTACATGGGAGGAGTCACAACAAATTAACTAATCATAGAGTAACAGAGGCGCATCCAGGGAAAAGGAACCAATTACGTATCAAGTAGGGTAGAAGTTTCCAGGGGATAAGGTGGGTCTGGGGCAGAGTGGCAGGGTGTCTCCGCCCAGGGGGTGGAGGAATGGGTGGAGAGTGGTGAGGGATCTCTGGCCCGGGGGCAGGGAATGGGATGAGCCAACACAGGAGGAAGGAAGAGAACTTAGGAAGGGTTAACATGGCAACTGGGGTGGAGAGTTTTAAACTACAGTTTAACTGAAACAAGGAACTCGCTGAATTTCTTGACAATTTGCCACCTTCCACCCAAGCTGGGCCCTGGCTACAAATAACTGTGTTCTCTCCTTGTTCTCTCTTGTCTGTTCAGATAAAGAATCACGTAATGGCTCGATTTCATTCATGTTGGAACAACTGAGGTCTTCAGTTACATTTGCATTTAATACTGACAAGGACAAAGCTGCTGTTTAGTGAGGCAAAGAGCAGCTCTCTTAAGGAATGCAGTAGTCTTGAAAAACATCGATGGTTCACTACAATGCCTTACGAAATTGTATTCAAGATTAACATGTCTGTAGCAAGAGATTGAAGTCATAATGAGTATTTTCTTGTTAATAACTTTGTAACTAAGGAGTGAACTGGTACTGCATCTGTGGTCCCTGCTTCATGATACCTAAATATAACTTAGCCAAACTCTTGGGTACAGCATGGAAGCCAAGAGACCAAGGGTCACCTTTCACAGAGGAATTATGCAGTGTTTAGTCCATTGCAACATAGAGGGAAACAGTCCAGCAATCCTGCTATATATTAAAGTTACAGTTGTAGCCTACAGGGAGTGATTTACTGAGAGATACTGAAGAGCTTTTCTCTTTTATAACAGACTCTTTAAGACAATATTTCCTGCCTAACCTTATGTGTAATACAGTTATTGATATGGGGAATTGCATCGCAAATATCTTGACATTTCTCCGATAGCCAGGTCACCTTAGTTGCCGAAAGTTTCAGTGGCCCCTCAAGGCCCATTTTATTAGTTATGGGACATTAATCACAGAAATGCATAGGCAGCAACTGACTCCCAGCACTGAATTTAGTGGGAAGTACTACCACAGTCCGTAAATGTTGAGAATAATGTCAAAGGGAATCTTAAAGTTGTTAGTTTCTTTAAAAATCACTTTTTTCACCGCTTATGAAAATCAACCCCCAACATTTCAAAGGGGTATTTGACCACTCTCCACACTTTCTTACTTCAAAAGAAATGTCTGGCAGCGTGAAGTCAGTAGTCCTGTCGTGGAAGGCATCAGTCAGGACATGTGAAGAAGGCAAAGATGGTGAACTTTCAGCCTTTCTTTGCAAAATTGGAATTTACAGTCAACTTGGAGAAATACCTAAGTTCTCCCCTACCTCTTCAACTTCGCAATCACTTTTTATGGTGGGAAAGATGCACTCAAAATATGATGTTAGTGGAAGGAGGAGTTGGCAGGAAAAAAATTCTCTTTCTTTCAGTACAGGCTACTGCAAGAAAGTTTTTCTGGCTTATGTTTATTTCATTGAATGATAGGACATATTTAGGTATAACCAAAGGTGTATCCACATCTTTAATGGAGTGTTCCAAGAGATATTTCCGAAAGAAAGTGACACTTTAAAAATTTTTTTAGGATGCAAAATTATGTCTTGACTATGGCTGCCTGTTCTGGAATTAAAGCTCTACTTGTAACTAAGTCCATGGTGCCCAGATGATGTCAACTGCCAGTCAGCATCATTGTGGTTAGGAAAGAAAAGTTCTGAATTTAAGGAACTACTCAAATGGCAATGCTCTATCTCCTAAGTACTTAAAAGATGAGACTTGAAGTTTTAATATCAAACTGTGTATTTGTCTGGGTTACTTATTTTATTTTCGGGAAAGACTGCTTCAAAATAGCAGCTTCCTTCAGTTCTCTTAAGGACTATGAACTGAATGATGTGTAGCAATAAAGATATATGAAATTCAGTGAAACTTAGTGGGAGTGTTGGTTCTCTTTCCTTAAGCTCTCTTTCTCTCTTTAGGAACTTGAAGTACAATAGGGCTATAGTTCAGCTCAGATACTAAAGCTCTATCTGAGACTTGAATAGCAGTTAAGAGGAAATATATGTAAATGTTGGATTTTTTTTCTGCATAGTTGTGTCATACATAATATTTTGAGACTACACTTCTGGCTTTTTATTATTTAAGATGGTATTGATGTGCGGCCTGCGCAGTGGAAACAAATCCTAAATATTGCCTGTAACAAGAATAGGTGATTTGTTTCTTAATAAACAGATTAAAATGTTGCGACCTTCTGACTGCTTGTGACTGTCAAACATGTTAATAATGCACACCCGACATAATAATTTCATGTACCGTATGTCAATAAGTCTTTCAGCAGGTGCAGACCGAAAGAAGAGCAGACCAAAGCCAGACTAGAAGTATTTACTTTACTTTGCTGACTATTTGGACTGGATTTCAGCCACCAAACCGTACGTCATCATCTTCTCCTTCTTACTGACCTCATTGTTAAAATTAGTCTTTTTAGCTGCTAGACCTAAACTCATTATTACATAATTTTAGCCAAGACTTATAAAGGGACTTTTTGAAAGTGGTGTTTGCTAGACTGGAATAAGGTTTCCAAAACTAGGTGAATTCATCCAGAAAGATTTTTGAATACGGACTCTATTCATGGAAAAAATAACATTTGTCCTGGTTGGCTTGGATGAATTGTACAGTTTGTCTGTGTAGTGTGGAGGAGGGATTCTGCAGTATGTGCTGTTTACAAAAAGCTCTGTGTGCTGTCAGGGAGTGGAGGCACACTCTGAAGAAATGCTCTGTCATGGGTGTTCCTCTCCAAGCTGATTCCCTGGTCTTTTTACCTTTGATTCACTACCTCCACGATCACCTCTCTGTGGAGGTTGAAAAGCCCAGCACACTGCTTTACCGTGTTTTATGACAGCTTCTTCTCTCTCCTGTGTCCCAGTCAACCATAAAGCAAATGAAAACATTGTCTTCAATAAATGTAGCACATACTTTTGGTTGGGAGATTTAATGAAAAAATCCAAAAAGATTCTGTTTTCTCCTGAGAATTTTTCAGTTATAATTGCAGGACTGATTGTATTTCATCCCTTAGGTTTTGCGAACAAAATGTGTGACTGTTGTTGGACCACTCAAAGGAATGCAATATGAAATATGATCAATGCTGAATTGTTCATATGTGGTGAAAAGTTAAGCATGGAAACAAAGCATACAAGTACCGAAACTATAGAAAATGTTAATATCAGTCCAAAATGGGATAAACACTATTTCAAAGCAGAGGAAAAGACAAAGGTGATTTAGGCTGTGAAACAATGTTGCAATGATGTAAGATCAAGATCATTTGTAAAAATAGTTGATTACCTTATTCTAGAACTTGCTGATTTTTTTTTGAGGACTACATTTTTTCTAAGCTGTGTGGTATAAGAAATATGTGTTCAAATAGCTGTCTGCCTCTTGTGTCTCAGACTTCTGTGGTCATATCTTCCCCACAACATGAACAAAACCAAACATAATGAAAGGCACATCATGTACATTTACAGGAAGATTTTGGATTTAGATGCAGTGCTAATACCATGAATAAAATTCTAAAAGCAAATAAATATTAGTCTTTCTTGAGACAGCCCTCTATATTTAGGCATGGAATAACTAGCAATTAAACAAACAAACAAATCTACAGAATTTACTTGGTTTTCTGTTTTCTGTGCCTTTACGTTGTTCTCCATTCATGTTTTTATGATTCAATTTAAAACCGGCAGTTTAACAGACACTCTTTGTAAGTGTTAGAAAATTCACGATCTTGTAACTTTGTGGCTCTTTCAGGAGTCTTCAAGTCTTATTCTTCTCTCCCTTTCATACATAAATATGCACACTTCCTTGTGTAAAGAGTTTTTTTGAGATCACAATCTCTGACACTTGTGAGATTCTTTACAAGGGCTTATAACAAAGTGCAGGACTGAAGGCAGTGAGATAAAGTCAATGGAAATGTGCAGAGTATGTGGCATAAGGTTTTGAGGCTCTTCTTAGTGAAAAACGATGTAAATTTCAGAATTCGAAGTCAGCTTTAATTTAGTTAATACTGTGGTAAGAAAGGACCAAGCTTGTACCAATGACAAGTACATACAAAATTGTGAAATCTTAAAAGCATAAATGTAAACTTCTTTTCATGGGTGGTCAATTGCAATATTTCATTTCCATAGTCAAATCTTTTTTGTGTCTGGTGTTTCTGGACACTTTTTAGCTATTATGGTAGCTAATGGATAACTCTAAAAGTCTCAAGCTCTTTCTGAAGGAAAAGTAGAGCAGAACAACCAGGAGTAAAAGACTGCAGATCATGCCAACCTCCTCTGTCCAGATTTTCCCTTTCCTTAGCTGATCTGCGCCATTTTGCCCATTGCTTACTTTGCCTCTTCTCAGTGCACTGTCCTACCTTTGAAACAGCTCAGTTGTCCACAGAACCAAACTCAGCTGTTTTCTGTGTGTCCCACTGAAAAATCTGTGCTCAGAGAGATGACTAATGTATGTAAAAATAAAAGGCCTGAAACAGCAAATTCATCTGGATATTTGTCCATGGAATACATATAGCATTCCATGCAGTAGTAAGTGCTTTCCCACTAAAATCAAAATCCACTCTGGAAACACTTGAAAATCCAATTCACATTCCACACCCAGTGTCAGACCTTAATGGTGCTGATCAGCCCCACTTTGGGGCATCAACCCCACCCCAGGGCATGACCATTGTAAACTCAAACTCATTTTCTCTGGGTGGATGTTGAATCAATGCCATGCAGTGCTCATCTTCAGACCCATCTCTTGGTTGGCCCCTCATATCCCCATGTCAGGTCCTACTCCTTCTTCCCCATCACCTTACAATGCCATGGATGCTGCAGACCCCAGCTCTGACCCCTGCTAAGACCCATGAGGGTGGACATGATCTGTGTCATGGCTTGAGATCTGCCTCAAGCCTTTTATACCTTCCCTAACATTACAGTAGTTACTAGAATCTTTCCTAGTTGATGACAGTGTGATTATTATTAACAGTGTAATACTTCTTTAAAATATCTTTTTAGTTAAAAGTATCATATTTCTTTACATCCACATAGATATTAAGGGTTCCCTTTGATAATTTTGCTTACTTCTCTCAAAAATTGAATCTTTGCTAATAATCTTTAGTACTTTGATTGCTCAGCAAAAGATATATTTAGATCTAGTGAAAACTGTACATAGCCAGCCTAGTTAAAGAAGAAAAATATTGGCAATAGGAAATGGTTATTTGCTCCCTGTAGGTGCATAAGTAATAAACATAGACTTGTAGTCAGTGACAACACTGAGACTTCACTGGCAGGGGTACAGACAGGAAAAGAAAGGGCAAGGAGCCACTATATTTATATTGAAAATTTTGCCATCCCAATCCTGATTCAGGAAATCAATCATGAAATCATTAAATTCAAATAAAGATATTTACAGCGAAGGAATTTATGAACAAATGGTTGCATGACTTTTCAGTCCAATTTAGGATTCCTACTGGCATGCATAAAAGCCATTTTGTGTTGAGCCCTCCTTCGTACAAACACTAGATTATGCTCTTTGAGTTAAAATTTAGTCTTCCCATCAATAGACAAAGAAAGCCTACACAGAACACATGAGATCCCAGCTGTAGTCTACCTTAAGGTGAGCTGCTCTGGCATGTGTGATCTAAATGTCAAATCAGAGGCCAGCAAGATGCCTTAGGAATCATTAGTCTATCTTTTGACACAGGGAGACATCTTTCATTATGTCAGTAGAGAGAAGTATCTGAGGAGGACACTATAATAGTTGGTTTGAGCTTCATAGATTCATTCTTTTTGAATTTCTGCTAGACATTTTCAAACAGCTTATGCTTCTGCTTTCTTCATGTGGTCATATTTCCTTTCACACCATTCCCAAGTATTTCTGTTCCCAAGTCTCTGTGTCTGCCTAGGTGCTGACCCACTAAAGACGATTCACCTGAGATATGCACATGTATAAACATTTTGGTTTTCCCCACAATTTAATTGTTTAGATTATATATTCTGACACATAGGAATTTTATGCAACAAAGCCCCACAGAGAATAAGATTAAAACATGAAAATAATGTATTTTCAGTAAAACATTCTCATTTGATTTTATAATATGCATCCAACACTGCTTTCTAGGATGAGAAAAATGTTTCCTTAGGAACTATACAAATGCTAGTCTGCCTTTCTTTCAAGAAGAGTACAGATTTCTATTTCTATGACTAAGTTATCTTTTCCTGTTTTATGATTAAGTTCATTGCTCATATGAATGGCTCTGATAGAATATCATCACTATAGTGCAATTTTCTGAATAGGTACAGAATAAGTGTTTGTTATTGTATTTTTGTACCCATGTTTCCCAAACAGAGTGATATTGAAGGACATTGAGTCCTTATGAGATAGTAAATAAACAGTAGCAATAGAAAATAGCTATTAGCTAAGTTATTTAGTATTAAAAAGATCCATAGCTAAGTTGGAGTTCTGCTTGCTGGCAGCTACCCAATACCACCTTAACCCTCTCTGTTCCACTGCAGGGTGACAGCAGAGGGACTCTTGTTGGCAGACATAACCATGCTGACTTCTTCTGGCAGGCTGGCGTGACCAGCTGGAGGAAAGGCTGTGCCAGAGCCAAACTGCCTGGAGTCTCCACCTCCACTCAGTACTTCTGCAACTGGATCCTGGTCCTGATGGGCCTGAGCCCAGCACCAGCACCTGCTGCAGTTCCAATGCCAGCCTACATCTCACCCCCCATGCAGATGCCATGTCCTAGACCAACCCAACCCTCACCCAACCCAGGGGAGAAGTTGCTGCAATTCTTTAATCTGCTGCAGGAACTCTTGCAGTTCCTAAGGGGAAAAATGTCTTGAGCAGCAAGATGGATCAGCTCTGGTGCAGGCTGCAGCCTACTGCAACCCTTTCCTTCTGGGACAATACCTGATGATCCAAAGGCAGTCTCAGTACCAAAACCTACCCTGTTCTGCCCACATCCCTCTCTGCAAGCACGTAAATGCTGATATTGCCTTCATATAGCTGTTGCAATAAATTTGCCTGTTTTCACAGCTAACGATGTTTGCAGTCCTACTCTGTCTCCTGACAGTTTTTAAATGTCATTTTGCATGATAAATCTGCATGTAACCATGCACTACATATTTTAGCAAAGAATTCCTTTGAAAAGATTTGAGTTTTCATGTCTCACATGAAATAGATCATAATGGATGGGAGAAAAAATTTTAACATCACAGTTACAGCATACCTGTATGCAAATTATTCCACGTGCTTTTAAGAAAATAACATTCTTCTTTTTCAGAAAGAATATGTTCCTTATGCCAACCCTCACAACACAGGAAGCCCATTGCATAGTACTGAGTGGAGTTTCCTCTGAAGAAAGAAAGAAAAACCTTCAGCAGCCTATGCAGCTAAAAGGCATTCTCTAATGAATGTAGAGTGAGAGTTTCCTCTTCCCCAATTATGCACTTGAGTCAATGAGCCTAAGAGCAAAGCAAGAGGACAACATCAGATTTAGTCCCTGAAATACTAAAAGAAATGGTGCGTGAGCATGAGGGGTTTTTTGTCAATATGATACTTCAAATTATTATTCTACAACAGAATTTTTTCTTCTTTGCCATATCTCAAAATTAGTTTACAGTTCTAAATACAAAATGCATGATCCTGTACCATATTGTTCTGTGGGAATGATTTAAAAGGAAGTTTGTCCAGGAAAAAAGGTCAGTAAGAGATTAAATGAAAGTGGTTGTGCTCTGAAAGGTTGCCAACATGGAGTAAGGCACCCAGAAGTTCAAAGTCCATCACTAAACCCTAAGTGCCTCATGTACAGGTCTTTTAAATAACTCCAGGGATGGTGACTCATCTATGTCCCTTGTCAGTCTGACTATTGTGGTGTTTAGTAATTCTTTTGTTGAAGAAATTTTTCTTAATATCCAATCTAATATCAATCAGCTTAAATCAATCCCCTTTGCACTTATCATGTCTTTGTATGACAGTGTTTCAAACAAGACATGGAACCAGAATACTGTATAAAAAACAAGACAGGAAGGTAGAACAGTAAATGTGCATTGCAACTACTTTCATGAGAGTCCTTCAGATACCATATAGCTTTATTAATCTTCTCATAATGAAAGTAGAAATACAGCATACCATGGTGGTTGAAATGCTACTGAAGAGGCATGGAAAGCTCATAGGTCACAATCTTGTTGGGGTTTTTTTTGTTTGTTTTTGGTTTGTTTTTGTTTGGTTTGGTTTTTTTTTAATAGCAGCTGGAAATGTATCAGTGATTTCTACAGGTTCACCAGCAGACCTGCAGAAAACCCTGGATGCTGTGGTATCTTAGGTCCTGGCCTTGTTGCCTTTGCTCCTTTATCCATAGTGGAGCTTGTGAAGTGCAGTAGAAAACAGCATTGAGAGAAATCTGTTTTGACAATTTAAGTTTGGTTGCAGTTGTCTCCACTTATTCTGATGCAGGCAAGTTTCTGTCAGAGCAATGAAGGGCTCTGACAGGGAAACATGCAAAAGTAGAGAATAATCTTACTCCAAGAACATGAAAATAGAGCAGAGTTATGAGAGCAATTGGTCAGATGCTTCACTGAATCTGACAAGTCTTGTGTTACTGTGTTCAAGAAAAGCCCAGAAACTCACCATTATGTTGTGGGCTAAAAATAAACTATTCCTGTTCTCAGTGGACTCTGTCTGAAGCCTGGAGTCAAAAAATAAATAAGGCAAATATGGCATGAAACCTGTATGTATTTTGTACAGTATGTTCTGGCTGCAACCAAGGAATTTTTCAGTATGTGTTTTTTGCAGGTGAACATGCATTACACTCATGACAGTGAGGTACACCTTCCTCCGCTTTATCATCTTCTTCTCCCCTATCCTTTCAACTGTGTATTAAACTTGGAAAGCAGTGACGTTGAAAAGAGGGAGACCTTTAAATTTCCCTGGAGTGGTACCCACTGATATTTGTGTGCTTTTCTGGAAGAAAGAAGAAAGTTTGGGAAAGTCATGACTTTGCAGCGTAGAGGTTGTCTCAGCGTGAAAAACCACTCTAAACCTGGGAATTCAAAACACACTTGGATCATTAGCTGTCTTGCTGATCAAGAGTTTTTGTTAATCAATATGGATTAGATTGCACGCTCTTAAAAATTGCCATTCTTTGTCTCCTTCCTCCCAACCAAATGTAACAAACAGTTAATAAACATCAACACTGTATAATAAATTTGATAAATAGCCAGTGAGCAAGCCTGAAATGCTTTCATATGAAGTGCTCTGTGGATCTCAGCACATCATTTAGCTTTGTTTAATCTATTGCTCTTAGCTGTGGCATGTTCTGATACTTCTTTATTACAGCCTAATGTAATAATTGTCTCTGAGGATTTCTTGAATGAACACCTCGACAGCTAAATTCTCTGCCTTCTGGGACCAGCAAACATCACTTTGGTGCTGTAGGTGCCCATTTATGTTTCACTGCTGCCTGCCTCTGGTGTTTCCCACCAGAGATGGATACAATCTGCTTTTCAAAAAATATTGTTATTTCCTGGAACTTATATTTTGAATATATTGTTTTGCCTTCTTTGTCAATACACATCAGCAGGTCAGTAGATATCCTGATGTTAATTTCTAATGCAGGTCTTAAAACGTCAGTAGTGATAAGCTATATTTCACTAGTGCTATTCTGCTTTTTAGCATAACTGAATAAGCATCAAAGCCTGTCTGCATCATTCTGGTATGACATATTTCATTATTTTCCTGCTATTTTCCACTAATACATTTTGCATGGGTATAATGGGAAGTAGTCACATGTATTTTTTTGTGAAATGTGTCTCCAAGGCAATTTCATAACAGATACTTAACCTATAAATGAAACACTTGATAAGCATAATCTCCTATTTACTTGGGTTTGGTAAGACTGTCTCAGGAAAGTTAATAGATTTTTTTGTTTTCTGGCAACAATAAACCTCTTTCTTTTCCAAGAGCTGTTTTTAACAGTGTTGGGAATATCATCTCTTTTGCCTTGCCCAGGCTTATTTTTGGCTGTATACATTTTTCAGTGCCTCTATTCATGTGAAACTAGGAAAAAATTTTTTTTTCGTTATTAACTTTGTTGGATCACAGATGATTTTCATGTGCATTAAGAAATATTTCATTCATGTTAAGATGAGGAATTGCCATGCTGATATCTTTAAAGAAGATCTTGTCTTGGTTGAGAGCATCCACTCTTAACTGGTTGCAGAGTGTGGGCATATGCCATTTGTCTCATACTGAGTTCCAGTGACTTTTAATAAGGCTCATCTTCAGCAGTGTCTCTGATATCCTTTGATGATTCACAGGCTTTTTGCCTATGTACTCGTCTACTTGTTTTTGTGAAAATTCAGGAATTCTCTCCTCTTTCTTTAAGGGTCTATCAAATACTATAAAAATTTGTTTGAACTCAAGTGTTAATTGAGGTTGTAATTCTGATGCTTTTACCCACCTTATTTTTGGATATGGGAACCTTATTTTGGTGTTGCTTAGCATTGAAGATAAATGTTCATTCTGGCTAATCTTGTTTTCTTGTGTGCAAAAGCAAAAAGAAATCAAGCAAACAAAACTCTTCACCTCTACAGAGGTAGCTACAGACTACTTCCCTCCATTTTCTGCTATTCAAGAGCACAGACACCACGCTTTCACTAGTACTGTAACATAGAAAAGTAAAATTTTGACCATTTTTTAGGATCACAACACAAGTAACTTTCCTGCATGCTTCATACATGTGTCATACCCCCAAGTCTAAACTCCCTGGGGGCCTTTCTTTCTGAAATCTTCAACTTCATTTAACTTGTTTTTAGAAGATAATCTCATGTTCATTGGTTATCCCTTCTCAGTAGTCTTCTTGTGTTGGTGTGCACAGTCAAAATGGCAGCATGTTCTTTGAAAAGCTGAAACCCTTTCCGTATCTTTCTTCTTCAGCCATGGCTGTGGTCATGTGCTTCGAACCTTGAGATGCACTTAATGTATCTTGTTGCCTTTATTTTTGCTTTTGACCTCCTAGTCTAGAGCCTAGTATCTTTGGCCCTTTTAATATTCTAGTGAAGCACTGTATCTGAAGAATTTAGTCCAAAGAGCAAATCACTAATGAGCAGTGATTTTTGTGGACTGCACATCTGCTCTGCTGACATCTGCTTTGATAATTGCCCTTGCTAATAATCAGCAGAACATCTAGCAAGGTATCAGACATTCCTCGCAAAATTTCTGCCTGATGAATAGCACAAAATATGTCCTCTTTTTCTTATATTAGTTCACGATGGGATTACATACTTAAAAAAACACTTTGGCATTTTGAAAAGGTTTATTACCTTTCAGACTAACTTGCATTCAGGCAGAATATTCTGCAGTGCAATATTTAAAAAAATATGTAGTACTTGAAAGAATTATTTTGGAAAAATTTTAGTTAGAGACAGTGTTACTAACATATTTTACAATTATGCACATGGAACTAAGATCTCCTGAGAAATCAACCTCAACCAGTTTCCTGCTTTCCCTTGTTTATATATTTTCATGACAAAAATTACATTTCATTTATCTGGAAATTTACAAACATATCTTTAGGCCAGATCCTTGCAGATTACAAAAGGAATGGTGAGTTTTTCGGCTTCTAAAGAGTCTGGTAATCTCTGTGTCTTTATCAGAACTCACATTTTAAGATTTACAAGGGATTTTAAAAGCTATTAAACCTGTTTGGACTGCACTTCCTTAATCAGTTGGACTGATTGAAATTATGCGAGTCCAATACCAAGGCTATATTCTTTTGATAATCCCATGGTAAGGAGAAGAGAATGAGATTTGATAGAAATGAGAGGCAGGATTGGAATTATTATATAGGCGATAAGAATAGATAGTAAGAACATGTCTGATTAGCAACTACACAAATAGACAAAGGAATTAATCCTTGGAAATATCAGGAAACCTTTCCAGATACCTTACATTAGGTTGGGAATCTCTGTAACTGCAATCTACTTCCTTATTTCAGCCAGGAATCTTAATCAGTATAAACAAAATTTCAAACCCAGAAACCATGAGCATTTAAGCCTATGGTACAATGACATATGATCCGTATGATCATTTAGTACTTTATTTTCATATAAATTCTTCTCAAATATATAATTTTAGGACAACAAATGACTGGGACATCTTCTACTCTAAAAAAAAAAAAGTTAAATAATTGCAAAAAACTCTGAAGCTCCACAAAGAGAAAAGGAAAAAAAATAAAAAAGAAAAAGAAAAAAAGAAGAAAAAAGGCACCATAAAATAAATCAAAATAATATTATCAAATTAAGCAATATGGTTAAGGTAAAAAAATTAACCTGATCTGTACTAGTTACAGTCTGCAAACTACTTTTCACTATAGGTCTTAGTCGTAGCAGGAAAGTAGTACTTAGAAATACTGTTGTAAGACAGAAGAGGTGCGCATTTGTTTCATCATCTGAAGCTGTAAAATGAAATAGTTAATATTTGAGCAATTTCTTTGAAGTCTCTGTTTTATGGTTACTTATCTGTCTGCCTATTTATATATGTCACTGACTTTTTAGAAGCTTCCTCAGCTGTGCTTGTTCAGATGACAGAGGATTGTTTCATCAAGGGTGGAAGTTTTTAGGGAGGGTGTCCAGGAAAGACTCAAGGGGAGATCAGGCCCAGGTATATGCATTCTTGGATACTTGACTTCCTTTATGCACAGTAACAAAAGCAGAGACCTGTGGACTGTAGCAGTGATAGCAGAGTTCTATACCACACTGTAGGCACTACTTCATTTACTTTAAATTCTTGAATGCACTTTGCACAATTCTGCTTACTGGACCTTTATTCCAGGAGACTGAACAAGGAAGGGGGTTGGGTTAGGATTGCAAGGGTGATCAAATTTGTATTTGGGGAAAAACAAAAACTTAGGTTTAACCTGACATTTCCTTATGGGGAGAAGGAGATAGTATAGACATTCTCTCAATCATGTGTTAGGTTGTATTTTTGAAAAATAAATGAGCAATATTTCTCTAACCACCACTTTCTTTTGTAGTCATACTTAATATGACCTATTGTTACTGCCAATGGAATATGAAAAGTAACAATAAATGGATAATTTCTGAACTTTTGATCTGGGAGATGAGTAATAACCATATTTTTGGGGCTTCTTGTACTTGTATATTTACTAAGTTCTTGAAAAAGTGCTGTATTCCATACGCAAAACATTAAAAGGTGCATTTTTAAATTTGCTCAGCTGCTGGAACATTTTTAAGTTTCAGATAAACATGCTCATGCGATGAGCTAATAAGCATATAGCTCCACTGATGATGCTACTGGGAAAGGAAATCTGATCCTACAGATCAGAAAGGCATCAGTTTCTAGTGAGGAACATAGTTTGGTGAGTGTGTTTAAAATTATTTGGTTTTTAAGAAAGAATCTCTTTTCTAATTGCAACACCCAGTCTAGGCAGAAAGAAACCCTCCAAAACAATGAAGACCTTCAGCAAAGACTTTTCCAGCTGCAGCATACAATCCCCATGAAAGCAACTTAAATAAATAGACAGATTCCCAAGTTTGACTGGAGAGGGAATGGTCTCACATGAAAAATGACTACTCAAGTTGATGAAAAGTTATAACATCCACTTCATGCTCTGTGCCAGCTAAGAACTTTGTGTGAAAAAATGTAGCAATCCAGTGTTGCATGCAGTGCCGTGCAGTCATCACATTTTGTCTGGAAGACTCCACAGTAGAGCAGTCTTTTCATAGGCAGGTAAGTACTGTAATTCGGTTTTACAGCTGAGGAAACATGCTTTGAAAATCTAAGATCTCTGCAGTTCAGCGCCTCTTAATTTATTCTGGATACATACAGAAGAGACAGTGGCTCACACTTTGTATTGTTATTTGTATTTGTATATTCAATTTTGTATTGAATTACACACAATAGTAGAAAGAAATTTGCATTGAAGGTGATAATAGAAATTTTCAGCTGTAAGTGTGTTGTAACCTTTTGAAGACCTTTTGCTACTCTAGATGATTTGAAAGGCACTTACAATCCATTATTTAAATGGTTTGGTGGTAGAAGTGCATTTTATTCTTAAAAACGTGCCATTTAGCTCCAACTCACATTGCTTGATCTCTTCTCCTCCCTGCTCTCCCCCCCTAAAAGCAAACTTGAGAAGTGCTCTGATCCTGTCAGTTTAGTCTGCTACTATGAGCTGAAAATCAAAGCTTGTATAGTCAAAGCTTTGGCAGCTTCAATGACTTTGCCTTTTCAGAATGTATTTAATTCCCCTTTTCATGCATTGCCACAGACATGCCTCTCAGATGCTCTTCAACTACAGCTGTGTGCACTTGTATTGACAAACTTACCAAATAAACTCAAAGGGAAAGAGATAAGTAGAAAGACATTTTCCTATGGAAAACAAAAAATGAAGGAAAAGAAGGAAAAATCAATTTTTTTTTTTGAATGGGCCAAATCAATTTGCAAATATTTCCTCCAGCAGGCAATCACAGTCTGCGGGGAAGGTAATTGTGATAATTACTTGCAATTATTGAATAGCTTTCATCTATCATATATTTATCTTGTATGCAGGTTATGTAGAAACCAAGTATATTTGAATGCCCTTCCATTAATATATAATGTCTTGCAATCTGCCTGTCACATAGAGTACTTATATTCTGTTGTTCTGCAAATGGGTCACCCCAAATGCCTGCAAACACTTTATTATGTTTGGGGTTTTTTTTCCCCATGCTTAGTTTCTGTGCCTTAGTTTATGCAAACTCACTGCAGTTAGCACTGATGGAAGGATGCTGCTGTACAGCACACCTCATTCTGAGGACTTGCACTGGGAACATTTTTGATGTCTTTAAAATGTGAATGCCCTCTTTATGCTGTGTGCCTCACAGTGTTTGTACAGTGCAGTCATCTCTGGCCATGTGGCCAGGGCACTGGGGAAAAAAACAGTTGCAAGAAACAGAGAAGTCTCTGGAGATACACAGGGGGCAGAACAAAGATAACCTCTTGCTAAATACTTGTCAAAGCTTTCTGCCTGCAGTGTTTCTTCCAGACCAAACTAGAACAACAGTAGACTGTGAAGAGCAACAACAAGAGGTGGTGGAAATTAGCATCTTAATTCACTTGGATGTGGCAGTGGTTAAATTAGTTGAATGTCTCTCAACCTTGTCAGATAGTTTGAACACATGTGGGTATCTGGAAGAAGATATTGCTGCAGTGCCTGCAAAATGTTAAAATAGGAGTCTTCCTTCATGACTTCTAAGACCCAGAATCGTGAGAGGTAGTAGAAATCACTTCACTGCTATTTTTTAAATTGTAGCTGCTTGAAGCTCTCTAGTTAAAAAAGGTCATAGGATAGTTTAAGCTAGGGTAGGAAGCAAAGTACAGATTGTAAGTTAACAATACAGCATCTGCTTCAATTGCTCTTAGTTATCATTACACCACGGTAGCATTCATAAAAGTCAGAGGAAGCTCATCTGCAGACAGTAAGCTGAAAGACAATCATGTCCTTTGGATAAGAAAAGCAACAGAACTAGAAGCATGAAGAAACATCTTCAAGAAATAAAAATGTGATGCTAACTATGTGTTTGAGTAAAGGTTTGAGCTTTCCAGTGACTTTAATGATGTTTTCTTGTGTCTATATTTATTTCTTATCAATGAAGGAAGAAGTTCAAAGAATCATAGAACCATAGGATGGTCTGGACCTTAAAGATGATCTCATCACAACTCCCCTGCCATGACAGGCAGGGACATGTTCCACTAGACCAGACCCCTGTGCCACCTGACCTTGAATACTTACTAAAACTTCAATTCTATCACTAGCTTTTACAGTAGATCTCTTATTACTTCAGCTTATTGCAGAATTCTGAGCCTTGGCCATCTGCCATCACTTATGAGGCTACTGCTTATTGAAAAGCAAGCATCGAATGTCAAATACATTAAAATAAAACATTCAACATTGGTAGTGACATGCCTCAGCCCTGAACCTAGAGGTAGGTTTTCAGACAAACTCACATTTATGTTTGTTGCCAGAGAGACCACCATTTTCATGTTTTTGTTGTTCAGTCATCTAGCTAAGCACTGGATCTCCAGGGATGTAAGTGTCATCCAGGCTGCTGGTTAATTTCCTCTTGTTACACTCAGCAAAATCTATTAAGCCACTTGCTTCTAAGCATGCCACATACTGTACTGTGGTATTTTTGTAGCAGGAGTATCTGCAGCCTTGGTACTTTAGGCATTAAGTGTCCCCCAGCACAGTCCTTTCCTTGGCCCTGGTAAACACAGCTATTCCTAACTCATGTTTGAACACCTGGAGAAAGTTTCTGGGTTGCTCTCATTTTTATAGCTCTTTAATCAGAGGCAAAAAAGTAATAATATAATGTCTGAAAATATCTATCCATTCCCTAAACACTTATTATTCTTGGTGAAAACAGAATTTACCTTGCACATGATGCATGTTTCACATCTGTGGGACTGCAGGTAAGGGCTAGGCACCATAGCTCTTCCCCTCTAGCTAGCTCCATGACAACAAACCAGAAACCACCCTAATCTGTTCTGATGATCACGAAATGTCAGCTATATCCTGAAAGAAATAAGCTTTAATTTTTTTAGTGGACTTTTCTGTTATGCCCATTCTCTGCTTCGTTAAACTTCGTCTCAATCCAGCAAAGCATCTTAGCTACAGTTAGAAAGTGCAGAATGTTCCTGTTTTGCCATTGCCATTTTTCAAATGCCGCTGACATCCTTAAAGCCCTCATCAAGGTGTTAGTAAGCTGTTAAATTCTGTTTCGTGATAGCAGTCCCCCACCTAATTTCTAATGCCATCCCCCTAATGAGCTGCTAAGAGCTGTATCTGACATTTGAAATCCCAGTGTTGGAGCATCCCAGAGTTTAGTGCATGAACACCATGCAGTCCAAACAAAAAAGATATATTTCCAAAAGAATGGTAAGTGCCTCAGTTCCCGTGGTGTTCACTTGATCAAAATCTTAATTCTTCAAGTATATTCAAAGACTCATTTATTCTATGGACTTTGATTCAAGAGATGTAAAAATATTACAATTGTAAAATTTATTTTGTAGTGATCATTAGCTAAAGTTACATGCCAGTAAAGTTAGAGATCTGTCTGATTAGTGGAATATATGCCGTGAGTTAGGCCACTTTCCTGAAATCCTGTGATTTTAAGACATGGCTGTTAACAAGGTCATCCTTCTTGCCCTTCTTGAAAATTTTGACACCATTTGCCAACTTCCAGTTGCCTGGGACCCCCTCTAGATTACCCAAAATTTTGAAAATTCACTGGGAGAGCTCTCATGATTCCATCAGCCAGCTCTTTACCCTTGGGTTAATCTCAGCAGGTCTCACAGAGTTATAAGGATCCATCTGGAGCAGTAATTCATGCACAGGTTTGGGGGAAGATCAAAGCAGGATGTTTATGAACTCCACAGCTGACTCCTGTCTCTGCTTGGTGCTTTGTTCATCTGGGGGATAGGGTTGGATTGTGAGGTGTGTGTGGAAGGGGATAGGTTTTGGAAGGGTTTCTTTATCTCAAAATTAACCTAAAAAAATTATAAAGGCATATTACCGCCGCCATCCTTTTAAAATCAACCCCTGTGAGATATGTACGTTGCCAAATTGTCCAACTGATTCCCACCTTCAGGTCTTTGGACTTTCCCAAATATATTGCGTAGTTGGTGGGAAGCAATCACTACTGGAAAGTGGTTGTAGGCTGGCTGGTAAGTAGAGATCTCAGAAATGTTGCTTGCCAGTTTGATTATTTAAAAACTGGTTAGGGATGCCTGGCCAGGGTCAGAACTCTTCGGTACTCAGATTAATTCAGCATCTCAGCCCTGGGTATAACGGAGCTGGCACGAAGAGCCCAGAGCTGCTCAGGGTGAACTGTGTACAGCATGCAGCTATTGCAGTTATTCACCAGGAAATTCTGGGGACAGAAACAGAGCTGAAATCCCCCTCCTCTAAAATCTGAATGTATTAGATCAGCATAGGTAATACATGGCGTATTTGCAGTCTTTCCTTAAGACAGGCAGATAGAGTGCATAAGTCAGCGTAATTTTTTTTATTTCTTAGTTCAAGAGGGCATTTCAAACTATTCTGTGAAAGATTGCCTGTCCTTGTGAGCATTTTAAAGTAAATTAGTAGGTCAGTTTTGGAGAGGAAATTTCTGTGGCAGATCAGCATGTGGTCTGTGCTACTTACTTCACTGTGACCAGGGTGGTGCTCAAGATTTGTTTTCATGTGGAGGGCAGCCTGAGCTCCTCAGACCCTCGGGCAGCTCACGTCTTACATAACATATATGCTGAATTCAGCTCCAAGCAGAGTCGGTGACTTGCCCTGACTACCTTAATCTTTACAGTACAGGAGTGATGACAATGGGAAATACTCTGGTATGTTCCACCTGTCCTTGCCTTCTTCCTTAGGCATCTTCTTGAAAAACAAACACAAGCTAGATAGATACAGATGTATCTGACCCACTCAAACTATTTCATCAAGATTACAAGGACCCTTGCCAGACTTTGAGTACTTGAACACGCAGCTCTTACTTTCTAGCAATATGTCTTAACCCTCCAGGGCCATCAGGAAGTACAAAAGCAGAAATTGTAATTGGAGTGGGGCAGCAAGCAAGCAAGAGACAATTTGCTCTCAGTGACCTTCCTTAGGGAGAAGGGGAGGTCAGGAGACCCAAATTATCTTTGTTTCAGAATTATATTGGGCGTTTTTCCTGTGCAGGATCAGAGCTCGGTACAGCTTTTCTTCACAGTGTTTGTCAGTCGCCATTATTTCTCTTCAAAATCAAAATTAAAGTCATTAGTCAGTTAATAGAATTTCTAATGTCTTTTTTTCTCTCTGGGTGCCTGAATTAATATCTCACATCCTCAATACCTCCACTGCATAATGACACTTCACATCCACAGAGGCAAAACCATTCAGCACACAAACATTCTCATGATGAGTGCTCCAGCTGTAACACATCTCTCTACAGATAGAAGAGCGCATTTGCTTGCTTGTTTACCTTTTGTAGCAGCATATGAAAACTGAAGTATTTCATGCCCTGTCTCCCTCCCTTCCTCCGACTCATAATTTTCCTGTACATGTTTGATCTTCCTGTATTTTTTGGCTGCCATACATGAAATCTATGTTAACTCTGATTTCCTTCCTTAGGTTATTTCTGTATGCGTATTTTTTAGCAAGTGAAAAGTGCCCCAGTGTTTTTGAAGACAGCTGGAACTGAGAAGACCACAAAGTATTACAGATATAGCGCCCTTTATTTAGCAGGAATATTGATGTATAGATATAGCAAAGAAAAACCCAGGTTAAAACCAATGAAACTATTTCAAAAAGGAAGCTATTGTTTTTATCAAATATTCATTTTCACAAGACATTACCTTTTCATGTCTCAAAAAGAATATCCCTTAACTCCATGGCTGTGTGTAACAAAATAAATTTGAAATTTTAAATGTATCATATTGTAAATTTAATCAAAAACTAAAGTCAACTAACAAACCCCATCAGAAAAATCTCTGTACACCTATAGTTGCTTTTTACTTTTTCCTCATACACTTCTTAACTTTGATTTACAAACAGCAAGTCAGATCTCAAAAAAAACCCCTTTCATTGATTATTACTAGTATAAGATTCACATTTTCTCTTCTGTGGCAGTACATACACAAATTCATATGATACTGGCTTTGTAAATAAGTCTTTCACAAGGATTCTAGGTATAAAGAATATTTCAGAAGCATCTGGAGACTGCAACTCACTATAAATTCAAAATTAGTTCCATGTCCCTCAAGTTAAAGTATGCTAAAATGTTCAAAACATGTTCAGAAAACAAAGTAGTGTGCACCCATAAATAGTCTAATATGTGATTTATTCTTTTTTTTTCAAGCATAATTCTTTTAGGGAATGTATCTTAAAAATTCTGTCCTGTTTTATAAACACAGCATTGTTGTTGCTATTGTACTCTCTCATACAATGTTGAAATAAAATAGAATTAGGTAATTCAAGAAATTACTGGAAAATATTTTTCCATGTACACTTATTCAACAAAGATTTTTCAGCAGTGAAAAAAAAAAAAAAAACAAAGCATACAATAAAATCCTTTGATCCACCATAAGTGTAGAGAAAGCCTAAAATGATTTTGTGTAGTTACTAATCTTGTTCAGTGAGTGCTGATTCTGTGTTTCACACTACTGAATAAGTGGAATATGTGGACACTGGCTCAAAGTTCTTATACATTTGCAAATCACAGCAGAATTAGACTTCCAGATGACAGACTTTTATTAAGAGAAATAAGGTATTTGGGGTATTCTACCTATGAATTCTCTTGTGCAAGCCCAGGGTTGGTCTTTGTCCCTTGCAAAACAGGCACAAATCTCCATTGCTCTGACCTTCGATATCCCTGGACCAAACTGTGGTGTTGGGGAAGATTGGGGGTTTATTAACAAAGAGATGTCACAGGGGTCCTGGTTCCATTACATGTTAATTTTCTTGAGTTATTAAAAGAGAAACTGCTTTTCTTGGTCTCCTCACTAACATCTGATCTGAAACCTTCTTTGAGAGAGCTTCACAGGAATTTCTTTGCCCAGTGCAGGTAATGTTGTAGGTGACCCACAATTTTATATGATACATACAGACTCTGAAGACCAGAATATAATGTTGGCTACAGAGATTAGGAGAGAAAAGGATCCATTATTTCACTTGCATCCCAATTAAAATGCTTTTGAAGCCCTTGTGCTTCAATGACATTATAAAATAAATCACTTTACAGATTTGCTTGGAATTGTGTTTCAAAGCCAATTTGTAGCACACAGAAAACATTGCCTGATATTCCACTAAAGCATTTTCTTTCTTTAAGATTTCTTCTGTTTCCTGGTAATGGTGGGAATAGGAAGCACAAATCACAGTAATCTGACAGTTAACTTCTTTTAGAAGTTTGGGACCTGGAATGGTTTATTTCACTTAGAAAGGTTTTACAAGTAAATACTCCTTGGAATCACAGATTGTTTTTTAATGTAAGAATGACCATTACACTTTCTAATACTTGTCTCCTAGGCAATAAAATCATATTAGGAGGCTTTGTACTGTGTTTCTCTAAGTCGTATCTAAAAAACCTCATCCAATTGAGTTAAAACCACCACAATGGGAACACATGTGTCCCCTTAGCAGAAAAAGATTTGACTTTCAATGCTTTAATTTGAGATTAAAATGACTTCTGAGAGAGAGATCAGAGAGGGCATGATAGATGTTAAGTGGCTTTGTTATTTACTTTGCAACTTACTGTGATCAAATGAGAGTTATCAATATACTGCTGTGCAGATAAAAATTTTCTCATACAGAAGCCATTTAGGGAAGGACAGAAACAAATATCAGTGTGTTGGCTATGACTGTAGCACAGTTGCTCTGTAGTTGAGGCCCTGTACTGTATCTCCTCAGCTGCAAATCTACAACTGCAGATGGTTATTGGTATAAATCCTATAATGCTAGAATGGTCTGGGCTGGAAGGAGTCTTAAAGAGCACTGCATGCCAACTCCCCTGACATGGACAGGGACAACTTCCACCCGACCAGGTTGCTCAAAACCCAGTCCAGCCTGTCCTTGAGCACTTTGAGGGATGGAGCATCCACAACTTCTCCAGACAACCTGTTCCAGTGCCTCAGCACCCTCACAGTAATGAATTTCTTCCTAAATATATAACATCAATCTACCCTTTTCCACCTTAAAGACATTCCCTCTTGTCCTGTCACTACCTGCTTTCAAATGCTGCAGAGAAATCCTGATCTGTTTCTTATAATGGGTAAATGGAGAGGGATGAGGTTTGCTTGGGGTTTCTCAGCCCTGGAACATTTCTGTGCAATATTGAGCCTGTGACAGTCTTCAAAAGGAACTATGATTTTCTGTATTCTCCATGTGAATCTCTAATCCAAAAGAGTATCAGTACCAGCTGTCATAATACAATTTGCAAATATCTATAAACCAGTGAAGGTGTCTTTCTGTAACAAAATTAGAAGTCAAATTTATACCTATTCATACAAAGAGTTATAAATGGTGAGAGTTTTACGTGGGATTTTGTGAAGTGTCATTTCAAGTAATTTTATCTGTTCCAGAACACAAATTGCTAAATTCAGTCAAAATTAAACTCTGAGTATGATTTTGCTTCACTTTATTTTTAACTCCTGCAAGCAGGCTTTGAAAATAAAAATACATCATCATCTAGAAAAGATAGCATTAGTTAGAATGATATTTATTACTTATTAAAAAAAAAATCATTGCAAGGTCAAAATAGCTCTTGAGGTTTCCATCAGTACCTATCATTGAGATCATTAGCTGCTTCTGGGTCTAGAACCATTAGAGATGATCAAGAAATTTCAAGAAATGTTCAGCAAAACTGCAGGCTGGTGTTTTGCTGTAGTCTGTAAGCCATACAAACACTAACACAGACAAGCTTGTGAAGTTACTTTGCTGCAAAATGAAGTGACCACCAAAAATATCTCTCAGGTTGACCAAGAAATACTTGGTGTATTTCCTGTTTTCATTCACAACAAAGTAATTGAAATGCTGATAGATTCCTGCATGTAAATAGTCATGGTTCTGATGTACAACTCTCAAGGAATATTCAGTGTGTGTATCAGTATCTCCAACTCTGTTAATCTGCAGAAAGAAAATTTTAAAATAAAATCCCTTCAGGGATTTGTTTGCTTATTTATGGCTGTCACTGTCTTTTGCAGCACTCACATGATCCAGTGAAACCTGCCAAAGGTCATCCAGAAGAGCATATGTTACAAGGGAAGTGGGTGTCTCTTTATGCCACTGCCAATAGAGAAAATTAGTTTGATCTGAGCTACAAATTCAGTTCCCTGAAGTAATTTAGCATATATTTCTTTAGAAATCCTAATATATCCTTCTAGGTCAATTTGGTTTTTAGCACCAATTGAAGTTAAATGAGGCTAACACCTGGGTATATTTAAGAAGGCAATGCACTCACTTATCTTTCTAGACATTATGTTAAATTGGTATTTTAGAATAGATAAAAGTAAATGGAAATATTCCAAAACATCCTGCCAAGTGTAGAAATTCATAGTTTATTCACTGAGTACTGAAAGCAACAAATTTAGTGGTCACTTACAATAAACTGGTCCTTGACTATGGAGGTAATGGCAATCAAAATTTCTAAAGATTGAAATCTGGGTATCAGAGCTCACAGACTCCCCTTAGACCTTCCAGGAGGATTTCACTTCCAAATGCTGAAAACAATCCAATGATACTGGGAATGCTACCAGCTGTATGTTTGGAATTGAAACCACATTGGTCAGGAAGGGTTTTAAAATGAAAAAAAAAGCGTGTTTTCTGTGTGGATTGATGAAGCTATGTTTTTTAACTTTTTCTGGCAAGGAAAGTGTGCATGCATAAATTTTCTAAAGGTGATTTCAAGGGGAAGAGATGAGGCGGACCTCAGTGAGCTCAGGGGCAGGGCTGAGACTTAAAAGGGCTAAAGAGCACTGGCGCCTGCCTGCCTTTCACTCACCATCCTGAACTCCTACTGGCACGGCAGAGGCTGATTATTTTAGGCTCTGGCTTCCAGTTCAGTAACTTTCAGTAACTTCAGGTTATTGAAAAGAGGTATAACTGCATGTTTAGAAATTAACAAAACCATGTCTCTCTCTCTCACACAAATTAACTGTTCTTTGCATGTCCTATAATTACTTCCCTTACAAGTTGCTAGCCAGCACCTAAAGATATTTTCTTTCAAAGCTTGTGTCATGTCTTTTTGTGCTTTCATTAGAGGCAAAGAAAGCATTAATCAATGACCAGACAACTTTCAGAGGGAATGCTATTAATTCTGAAACAACAGCTCCATAAAAGAGAACCCATGAAAGTGAGAAGTTTAACTGGCTGCTGATCTGGTTTTAGCAGGCAGACAACCAGTTTTGGCATGGTCCTTCCATAAGCCCAAGAAGAGATGCTATCACTCAGGGGCGATGTCTGTTCTCAAATTGGCTTTTAGTGTTCCCTTTCTCCTTCCTTGTGATCTGTTCTTACCAACTCAGCTGGATGGTTTCAGTGCTTACTCTCAGGTAAAAGTTAAAAGTTTACTCTCAGGTAAAAGTTGCCTTTTACTCTCAGGTAAAAGTTAAATATGACTGTCGAGAAAAAGTTTCAAAATAGTGGATATTATTATATTTTTCAAAATAAAAACTGTTACTGAAGATGTCCTAGGGATCTAATACTTGAAGGCATAATTTTTATTCATCTCTCTCCAAAAGCCCATATGGAGAAACACTAAGGTGATAGTCCTTGAATGTGCCAGTGCCTTTCAGTAGTCCTGTGGATGTCTTTGGACATTTAGGTCAAATCACTTTCTTAGTTTTTGTCTCTTGTATTGGATTTGTGAAATGGAAATACTTTCACTAACTTTAAAAAAAAAATTTAAACACTGGTTTTGTGAACAGAATTCAGTGCCAAGCATTACTTTCTTTTGCTAATACTAATGTCTGGTACCAGTAGGTTATTTTCATAAAAAAAACCACTCAAAGATTTCTACTTCCCTTCCCTT
>VZRF01015115.1:0-91117 GCA_013396875.1 Vireo altiloquus | reverse complement strand
GCTGGTGAGAGGGCTGGAAGGCACCTCCTGTGAGGAACAGCTAAGGACATTCACTTTGTTTGGAGAGAAGAAGGCTGAGGGGTGACCTCATTGCTCTCTCCAGCTTTCTGAGAAGGGGAGGTGTGCAGGCAGGTCTTGATCTTTGCTTCAGTTTTGATATCCTGTGATAGGACATGTGGGAATGGTTCAAAGCTGCACTGGGAAAGGTTAAGACTTGACATTAGGAAGCATTTCTTGACGATGAAAGTAGTGGAACACTGGGACAGGCTCCCTAGAGAGGTGGTCAANGAGGCGGTCCATGCCCCCGGTCTGTCAGTGTGCAAGAGGCATTTGGACAATGCCCTTAACAATATGCTTTAGCTTTTGGTCAGAAACTCAAGTAGTTGGAGTAGATGATCATTGTAGGTCCCTTCCTTTTGAAATAGCCCAGACATATTCTATTCTCATCTACCAGATTCAGAGATGAGCAGATTTTATTCCATGACAGCATGTAATTATTGAGAAACTGTGGTTTGGGATATGGTCAAATTTCTGGAGGTGCAAGTGTTCTTTATCAATGGAATTATCCCCCAAAGGGCTTTAATATGGGGCGTGGCCTTCTCTTTCCATTGTTTTTCATTCTACACCATTCTGTCCCCATTTTGAACAATTACAGTTTGTGCCAATTTGCTTATTACAGAAGGCAGACTGCCTCTCTTTTATTTTCCTTTTGGTCTAAACTGGCTTTTGTAAAAGTTAGCATTTCAAAGAACTGTCAGAGTTGCCATTAAAATAGACCTATCTGAGTTTCCTCTAAATGAACCAGCTCTACTTCTGCTCACAATATGAGGGAATTGTATCAGCAGGGGAAAGAGTGACATAAATTTTATCCTCCCAGGTATTTATTCTAGTCTGAGCTGCACAGCATGGTTTAGTAGGCTTAACTTATTTGTGCCTGAAAGGAAGCAGAAAGAGAGTTCAAACGTCCAGTCCAAGAGCACAGGAACCCTAGAAACATACTCCAGATGTCCAAAGGTGCTTGTTTAGGTGATACCTTCAGCCTCCCTCGTGTATAATAAGGTTTCTTCCAAGGACTAAAGACATACTCTTGAGGCTCTGATGTCCTTCATGTACAGGGGAAGATTTCTTGGCAAAGATCCATCTCAGTTCTGGATGCAAGGAGGAGGAGAAGTAGGTTAACTTTTTGTCTACCTGACATCATCTCCTTCAGGCTGTGTAATTCAGAGTCCCTCTTCACGCCAGAACATGACTCAAATAAGCACCATCACCTCTGTCCTAGATTCAATCTGAGCTTGTTTCCCAGAAAGAAACTACCTGCTGTAACCAAAAGCTCAGCCTAGACGAGCCAGAGTCAGGGGCTCCAAAGACACTTCCAGGTGAAACCTATCTCTGGTCAGGGCACACTCTCAGTGCAGCAAATGAGCAGTTACTTTTGCCAGGTGCAGGCTCTCTTGCTACACTTGCATTTCTTTGCCTGAGGAGCCTCGAGACAGGAGTTAGGGCCAAATCTACCTCCCATATGCTAAAACATCCTGGCACTTGGCTCCTGGGCAAGACAAGAAAACATGTCCCATGCACCCGGCATGTGGGGATATGCTCACCAGCCATGAAGGGATGCTTGTGGTGGTTTTGTACTGATAGTGGGAGAAGAGTCCTTTCTAGAATGGCTCCAGTGTAGCTTGTGTATTTGCATGCTGCCTGATTACAGGCTGAGCTTAGATACCTTGGAAAGGAAATACTCTTTTCAGATGCACCCTGGGCTTCAGGCTGCAGAATCAGACCCAGATGAAGGCAGAGGGAGCAGTGGGGTGCAATGTGAAGTGAAAGATGCTGGTAAAACACAGGAGTGAATAGGATGTGAAGCCACAATATATATATAGGGACCATCTACTGCAATCAAATAAAATGTGCCAGAGATGTGTGGTATAAGAGATCACACTGGGTCAGACATGATGAGAAAAGCAGCTTTGGAAATTCATTAGGCACTGATAGAAAGCAAAGCTTCACTGCAATTCTTGATAGCTTTTCTGCCCAGTGGGAATCCAGCACAAAAGCCTTTTTGCACACAGTTTAACTGGGAGTGCCTGAGCAAACTGATAACATTGCAGCTTTTATGGTATTCTTGTTTCTCGGGTATCACAGCAGCCCACTCCACAAAGGATTATAAGGACGTGTATGTGTGTGTCTGTGTGTTTATGTACCTCCCTTTGCACGTTCAGGTAGCAGCTTGAACAAATTAAACAACGTTACTCATAGTGAGAACTATAGCGGGAAGGATCACACAAGGACATGGTTTTCCCCTTCCACCATCTTTCACCCTACATCATTCTGTCATGTTTGTCCCGATGTCCTCACTTTGAATAATTACAGTTTGTGCTCAGTGAAGAGGCTGCTATATTAGCTGCCAAGTGCATAAATTCTGCCATGTTTCTAATTATAGTATTGTTCCTTCCAAAGACAAAAGACCTCAGTTCAACTGTGTCTCAAAATTGAATAATTTGTTCTGTCTTAAATATGACAAATTCACACACAAGTGAAAGTACACATGGGGTAGATCATCTACTAAATATGCTGTTAGATGAAAATTGATTAGGAAAAACAAAGTGGTGATCAAGAAAGAGTTTCTTATCTCCACCTCTTCTATCTGACATCTACTATTGTTCATCACCATAGTATTTCACCAAATACACCCAAAAAGGAAAAAAAAGTCAAAGTCTGGTGGACACAGAAGGGGTTTTTTTGGTGTAATTTTCCTTGTATATATTAAACAGAATAGTAATAGAAAAAGAACACTGAACTATGCAATATCCAAAAATAATTTGGAATTGACACTCACAGAGAAACACTGTATGCTACTTTTCTGCCCCACCCTGCAAACCAGATTATAAGAAAAGTTTTCAGGCAGTCTATGCTCATCCATGCTGCCTTATATGAATTTCTACCCTCTTGTGAATTTTAACCAGCTCTTGGTTATTATTCAAGGCTTTTATTTCCGTGAAATTTGATTAGTGGCTGGTCTAAGTTATTGGATGTCATTCAGGCTCTGGAGATTACTTCTGAGGTGCATTTGTGTGTCAGCCACTCCTACAAGTCCTCTCAGAAGGTTCCCCTTGGGTCGATAATATGAGCAGGCTGATAAGGGTAGAGGTTAAATTCTTATTTTCCATTCATTAGATCATATAGCATTTCCTGCATGAGATGATGTGAAGGCTTTGGGTCTACCTGAGGGTTGCCTTTTGTTTTTCTACTATTCTCTGAGGTATCTTAGAATGGTTTGGATTAGAAGAAACTGTAAAGATCATCAGATTCAACACCCCCTGCCATGGGCATGGACACCTTCTGCTAGACCAGGCTGTTCAAAGCCCCATCCAGCCTGGCCTTGGACACTTCCATCCACAACCTCTCCTCTGGGTAACCTTTTCCCTTGCCTCAACACTCTCACACAGGCCCCTTGTCCTATCACTTGTAAAAAGTCCCTCTGCAATTTTCTTGTAGTCACCTTCGGGTACTGGAAGGTGCTCTAATGTCTCCCCAGAGCCTCCTCTTTTCCAGGCTCAACAACCCAAACTGTTTCAGACTGTCTTCAGAGGAGAGGCTCTTCATGGCCTCCTCTGGCTTCACTCCAGCAGGTCCATGTCCTTCTTATGTTGGGTGCCCCAGAGCCAGACACAGTACTCCAGGTGGGGTCTTGCAAGAACAGAGTAGAGGAGGAGAATCACCTCCCTTCACTTACTGCTGTGGCATAATTGTTAGTGAAAGCTTTCCATTTTTTTAATATTATTTTTTAGCCATGTTTATGGATTAAGCAGAGCTAAAATAATATGTTCAATTTGCTATTATTACCTAGCTATTTAAGACATATCTATAAAGGTGGTTAGCTAATAATGGTGATCAGATTGTCATAATTCACTGAAATCTTGAACTAGATATTATTGTTTCCATGTCACAGTTTGTCTGTCTTTATATGGGTACTGCCTTGTGATAATATAATTGTTTCATGCATGTGTTATTTACATTGTGCATGAAGGGAGAGAAATTATTTAGTAGAAAAGAAGTCATTCTTACAGATTTCAATGCAGTTAGAATTAAAATACATTCTCTATGTCTGTTGTAACAAGTAAGTGGAAATAATACTCTCATTATCTGCCTTCAAATCTAATAAGGAGGGAAAAAATATCTTTTGGCATTCTATCAACAAAGAACATCTTTCATAATTGTAGTGTAAGCAGTGAAAGAATTTTAAAAGGAGTATTAGCATAAAAAATGGCCAAGATTTGCAATATTCTGCTGTTCTGAAAGCAGTTTGCTTTGGTACCCCCTGCATGCATAATCGGTTTCCCTGCAATTCAAAAACCTTCCCAAGTGCTTTGTCACGTGCCAGAGATTTACATTGGCTTTAGTCACTAGCAGACATTTCTTCCATTCTTTCTTCGGATTTCATTACCAGCTTCCAAAGTGGTACGTGCTGCTTTGTTGGAGGCAAAGTCATTACCTGATGAGCACTTTAAGAAGTACTTTGGGATACAAGACACCATCAAACCTGAATTTCTTTATTATATCAAAAGATCTGAAATATAGTGTGCTCTGCAAGTAGCTCTGAAATTATCCTTAACACTGATAAGTAAAGGTGAAAGTAAATAAAAGCAGGTATTTAGAAAATGTGAAAACAAGTAACACAAAGTCAGTTTGGCAGAAACGAAGGAAGGTCATCTTTTGGTCTGCTTATTGTAAAATTAGATGTAAAGGGTTTTCTCACTTCCTGCTATTCAGCTGAAAAACCAATTAGTCATTAAATTAAATATGAGAACTTTGACCCTATTCTTAGGATAACTTTTGTTATCTTTACACACTGGAGAAAAGCTAAATCTAAAGTCTCACTTGTTTATCCAGTTCTTTTCTGGTGATTTTGTTAAGAGTCAGCTCAGATGTAGATCTCCTTGCTCTTCCTCTTCCTTCTTACCATCCCCGTCCCCTTCACTTTCCATTGTTTCCCTCTTAAACTTATGGTGTTTAAGGTTGGCTTTACTTTGCACTTTTGACTTTCACTGTGTCCAGTTGTATCATTAACATGCAATTAATATATTTCAGGATTAAACACCGTGTTCTGACCAGTCATGTTTAAGTAGTTTGTTCAGTGTTTTTACACATCGAGACTTCCTTTTCATTCAAAATAGGAAACTTAGATCCCTATCACACAATAGGCAACCAGATAGATAAGGATTAATGCTTGGGCTTGATTTCTAATCTCTTCTCTGAGTAAAGGACAAAGGTTCCGAGATCCTTTCTGTGGACATAACTCATTTTGGAGCACCAGTACCCCAGCCTGGTCTGTGAGGGCTGCTCCGAGATTATCATTGTGCTAACTGTGTGTCTAGGTGAAATTCTGTGACCTACAGAATTACACATGGGATTGCATTACACAGTTTGTTCAACATTCTCCATCTGTCAGATCTCAGAACACAAAATACTGTTTCTAACGACTTACAGCAAAAACAAAGGAGGGACAATAACCCATAGCTAAGCTAAAGAGCAAGAGGGGAGAGAGAACACACTAAGTTCTCCCTTTCTCTCAGCCCTAACAATGCTGGGATGCATCTTGGCAACATAACACGTCAGTCCTCCCTCTTAACTGGTAAAGATTCTTTGGGCAACTGGGCGACAGGGGTAACTATGGGGGTAACTATGTTTATGCTACTGNCCTGGTCTGTGAGGGCTGCTCCGAGATTATCATTGTGCTAACTGTGTGTCTAGGTGAAATTCTGTGACCTACAGAATTACACATGGGATTGCATTACACAGTTTGTTCAACATCCTTTTTCTTTCAGATTTTAGAACACAAAATATTGTTTCTAAGGACTTGCAGCAAAAACAAAGGAGGGACAATAACCCACGGCTAAGCTAAAGAGCAAGAGGGGAGAGAGAGCACACTAAGTTCTCCCTTTCTCTCAGCCCTAACAATGCTGGGATGCATCTTGGCAACATAACACGTCAGTCCTCCCTCTTAACTGGTAAAGATTCTTTGGGCAACTGGGCGACAGGGGTAACTATGGGGGTAACTATGTTTATGCTACTGGAGAAATAAATTCCGAGACCAAGTGCAGGCAACAACATTTCTGATCTTGGCCTGGGAAAATTAGATAACCAAATGCAATTTTTAATTTAAAGACAAAGAAATGCAGTGGGAACAAGGACTTGAAAAGAACAAATACAAGGCAGAACTTCAAAAAGCACAGTAGTGCTAGCAGATGTGGTACAGTCTTTTCCATCATGCTGCTGTGCTCAGTAGATGGCATTCAAGAGGAATTGTTTCCTGCAGTATTAGCCAATAACAACCTCTACATATTTTAAAAATAGACATTTTAGTATCTGCTCGGTTGTTTCTCCATGGTAAATATATAGCAAAAGAACATACAAACTCCTGTCACCCTTTTTTAGAGTCCTTAGCACATTTTAAGGGCTATCAGAGTTGTAGTCTCTAGGAACTCTCCACTATAGCTGCAAATGGCACACAGTTGGACCAGACCAGCTCTGTGCCGTGCTGATTAAATTGGTAGACAGTGTCCCTGCAGCCTGAATTTCATTCAACTCAAATCAAGTAGATTTTAGGAAGATGAAGGAGAGGAAAAAAAATCAAACATAGAGTGCTTCAGCTGTTGCTGCTACCTTTCTTGTGCTATGTTTTCTGGACATTTTTCCAGTTGTCTGTGTGTTCTTATTTTAATTTCTAAGTTTTTTTAATTTCTAAGTACTTACAGGTTGAGTCTCCGCCTGCTGCCAGTGTAAAATGCTGTGTATTTCATCATATAATTCTGGAAAATGAGGACATACCTTTGAGACTATCTCTTCCTTAATTCAAAAAATTGCATTCAGTTTTGAAATTATCTATAAGGACATAATTTTATGAGGAAACATATTTATACACTTCTACAATATGTTTCTAGTAAAATGTTTATAATCGAACAGGTAGAGTGTGTAATTGTATAGAGTCATATAATTGGATAACTATATACTATAGTAGTAAATGGTTATTGTTATGTGCCAATTATATACTACTGTTACTCTGGGTCTTTGTCATTGTCTTGAAATATGTGGAGTTACAATTTCTTTGTGCCTGATAATCTTAGTCATATTTCTATCTTGCTGAATCGTGCATATACACAGATACTGGGATAATACCCTGTTTCCCTTATGTCTCTCCCACTCTGATTTAGCACTTTCCTAGTCTTTAGTGGAAGAAAAGGGCTTTGCAGTCCTCTCTGCAGGGTAATAAAAGTTTTAGTGGCAAGTAGGTAGCTAAAAAGATTAACTTCTCATGTATCAGTTTTTCCTCAGTAGTTGTTAGCTCCTCTGAAAATGCTAATCAGGAGAAAGTAATAGTCAGGATGCTTCGTAATTTAATGCATTTTTACATTTTTGCTCAGTAAATTCACAGTTTCCATTTTATAAGTTAAATTTAAGACATCTTTTCAAGCTTTGTATCCTGCAAATTTTTTATGCATAAAGGTTCAGTTTTAAAAGTTTCCTGTCCTTTCATACTCCCTCAATCTTTGTGGGAAATTGGGTAATAGGGAAATATCTTGCAGAAAAAAAAAGGAATTGTGTTTGCCAAGATACACTTTTGAAGAACCACAGAGATAAATAGGAAATAATGATTTTCAGTTCTCATCATCAAAGAAGAAAGCAAGAAAAAGCCATATTCAGTGAGATGACAATCTAGGTGGACTGGTTGCATACAAGGAAGAGTGTTGAGCACACTTTCAGTTTTGATTGGAGAAATCTTCCAAATCTGGAGCCAAGAGTACTGTTTGGATGCTGTTTTGTTTGGATGCTGTTTTATTTGGATGTTGTTTATTTGGATGGTTCCATGTTGTTGCAATGAGATCTCTACAAAACTCTGTGTAGTTGCTTAACAGTGGTGAGTGACCTATTCTGCACCTGACCTTAAAGATTAACCTGATAGCTCAGGGCCCTGCTTCATGTAATCATAAATACTTAGTGTAGTCACATATCTGCTTTGAACCAGTGGCCCCACAGTATGAGAAGCTGATAGGAAAGTAATCTCATACCGTGAGAGTGTATTTAAAGGCCACAGCTGATGATGACAAAGCAAAGCAGGAAGATTTCAATCAAAATTATCCAAAGCATCATTTTTAATAAAAAGTATTTCAGTCTGCAGAAAACAGCCTTGATTTAAATCATCACTCTAGTTTTATTTTGCATTTGTCCTTGCTTTCCTAAGGAAAGGTTAATCCACATTAAGTAGTAACTATTAAAAGGCATTAATTTGCAAGTAAACATACATTTTTGCACTCAGTTTGATTCTTATTTTTAATAGGATATATTCTAGTAATATTCATTTATTAAAGCAATTATATCTCACAGCATATATTTGCTCAAATGATTAGTTTTTTAATTTCTTGCATGTTTTAATAGTTTGCCTCAGTTTAATAATGGACAATTATATAATCTAATTTCACTTCTATTAAACTAGGCATTTATATTTCATGCAGATGTCCATAGCTTAAGCCTGGAGATTTTAGTTAGAGTAAAACATTAAGGTCCTCTTGAGACTCTACTGCATGCACAGGAGAAAAATAACAGATTACTACTCTTTTATTTCTACCTAAGGATATCAGCAGTAAATGAATTATGCATCAAAAGCTTTGATAATATCATCATTTCAATATATCCATGTTCCACTAATAAGAAATCCCTTTGTGGACCCCACACAGAAGTCTCTGCCACCTTACAGCTTAGGTGACAATTGTTTCTCACACCCTGAGTCCATCCCTCATTATGACTTTGAGAATTTAGCAACACTTATCAGCTAGTCACTGAAGAAATGAGGTTTTGGTATGAAAACTATGATGGGTCTAAAAATACTCTATGGTCATGTCCGAGGAATTATGGCTCAGTGTTCAAAGGGAAGGCAGTAGCAAGTGGGCCCATACTGGTACCAGTGTTATTTCATGTCTTCATTACTGGTGTAGCAGTGCTGCATGCACCCTCAGCAGGTTTGCAGATGGCACCAAGCTGAGGGCTGCTGTTGATGGGCTTGAGGGAGAAGCTGCCATCCAAAGGGACCTTGGCAGGCACAAGGAATGGGCCTGTGTGAACCACATGAAGTTTGAAAAGGCCACGTGCAAGGTCTTGCACCTGGCTCAGGGTGATCCATAACATCAGCACAGGCTGAGGGATGAATGGCGGGAAAGGAGCCCTGCTAAGAAGAACTTGGGGATCATGGTGGATGACTTACATGATTGCCTATTCTCTCCAGAGAAAGGTCTAACCACGGTTTAGCTGGATGAAAGCAGGGAAAAACAGCCTCCTCCCACAATTTCCCACCTGCTTTTCTGCAGAATAGCACTGACATGTGTCTTTCGAGACCCTTAACTAGACTTGGCTCTCCAGGTAAGTCAGGCAGGGATTGTACAGTGCAGGGATCCCAGAAGGTTTCCATGCCTTGAACTCAACAGTGTCAAGACAAGGCGACCTTGCCATCCTTATTTCTCTCTAGATCAAGCCAGAGGCTCCTATTTATACTTTCGGGTGCTAGTGATTTTTGCTGCTTTGGACATCCTGTTCAAACCACTTCGTTGGTCCCTTTGAATGATTACTGAAACTCAAATAAGCATCTTCCAGCTCCTTTGCATCATATTTGCTTTAGTTATCAGGGAACACACATTTAAGTCTATCACTTGGTGCCAGGCCAATAGCCAACATTTCCAATACCAAGACTGGCAATTAGTTTGATGGCTGGGCTCACATGAGCATAACACTATTAATTAAACTGCATCTGTGTTAATCAAGATCGCAGAAGTAATTTGTTGGAATAAATATTTTATTAGTCTGTCCATCACTAACACAAAATAAGAGGCTTTAATTGATTCATGTATAAAAATATTCACACTGTGGTGGCTGTAACTCCGTTTAAGGGTCTGGAATCAGGTCTCCTCTGTCAAAGGATATATTCCCACTTTATCACATCTAGTTAATGGTGCTGTATCAGTCAGTTACCCAACTATAACTACTTGTTTGTTAGTTACAATCCAAGCATTGCTGTCCCCTCCTGAGCAGCAATGCCTGACAATTGATGCTAAAGGGCTCTTTTTTCCTCCTTGTTACTTTATTCTTTCAGAAACATGCATTCTGACATTTAACTACAGAAAGATACTGTTGGATTATGGTGTGTTATGATATCTCCCGGCATGGTTAGCCACCTCATCTTTTTTTCTCCTTAAAAAGATTATGGAATTGAAAGAGAGTGAATATATTTTTTTTTATTTCTCCTGGTATTAATAACTAAACGGAGGAAATTGTGTGTTTTAAACAAATATGCATCATAAATACAACAGCTAGAAGTGATTTCTAACTTAGGAGTATTTATTTGCTAATGCTGAGGAATATAAAATATATTTCTGAGAAGTAGAGAAAGGCTGCTGATTTTGCAAGAATGTCATAATCAGGCAAAGTGTGTTTCAAACACTGAAGAGAGTGGGAAAATACTAACTTTACGGAGAAGGTCTACTAAAAGAGCAAGATATAAGCTCTTAGGACTGTAAAACTCAGGTTTGTCATGATCCGCATTTTTTGAGAAGACTTCTTTGAGCTCTTTTCCCTATTGCTTTCTCTGTGTCAGGTTGTTTATTACTCGTTTGAGTGGAAGTCTTGCTGTGCTTTATTCACTTGCCCAACATCTTAGACATTTGAGAAATCTGCTGGAAGCACTTGCAGAGGTATATTTTATATAATATGCATGAATATACTGTACACATGTACATATAAAGAAGGAATTGCATTAATAAAAAATAATTTAATACAGAATACTACTAATAAGAAAAAATAAATATATGATGGGGAAAGAGTAAATAATTCTAAATATTTGATCTTCCTGCACAAACACTTAAGCCACAGGCTGTATCATGATTAGTTTCTATCATGTTTATTATTTGTTCAGCAGTTTTACTCTTCAAAATATTTTAGTCGTGTTTAGGAAAAAGAAACAAACTCAAGTGACTTATGTAGTCAAATTGCACAACACAAATGGCGATCGGGAAATATTATAAATAAGCAGGTGACATCCCTTTATGAAACATCACCTATATTCTGGTTTTTCTGTGGTACTAATGCAATATTTTTTAAATTATGTGTAACCTTCAGGTGGCACAAACCCTACATCTCAGGTATGATTGGTCTTTTGATCTCTTGGAAGCCTTTATATTGTATTGTTTTACTTGTCATGCCTGAAAGGTGCTCTAAACTGTGAAGTTTAGGGAAAAAATGTGCTTAACGTGTCAAGGAGTCTGTAAGCCTATGCTGGTCCTGGATGTGCTGGCAGCAGAACTGTAAGATCCCATTGTCATTAATAGCAGGAGCTGGACTGCTCTCAGTCACCCAGACAATTCCCAGCAGGTAAACGTGAGCACACAGTGAGCCAGCCAGCCCTGCCGTGTCTGTGGGTCCCCTCCTGCTGCAGCCACCATGGCACCAGGCACATGGGGATGGGCAGCTCAGGCATGGATCCACCCCAGCCATCTCCAGCGACCGCCTTCTCCCAAGCTGGTTTGCATTTAGCTGGCTCAGAGCATCAGTGCCACAAAGTGCCGTTCAACTGAGAGAGGCTGTGGCACCACCATGCAGCAAACTGGACACAAAAAAGCAGTCAAGGAAGCTGCTGATACTGCAGTCTGCTCAGAATGAGAAAAAAGTTGTATTAAAGTCACTTTTAAACACCAGCGAGGTGAATGTTCTGGAGAGGAAGCTCCAACAGGACTGTGCCACAGTGCTGTGACAACCCTCATTCACGAGTAGCTCAGCTTCAGCATACTGTAGCTTAATTCTCCACGGGGAGATTAATCCCTTGGAGAAGGATTAAGCTGCAGTGAACTAGGGCCACTTTATTTCTGAATGGGAAAGGCCACACAGGAATTTAATGTACTTTATCTCATGTGCATTGATTTCACAGCTTTAGTTAATTCATCTTAACTTCCCTGAATTCCCTTGTGTGGACAAGCTTTTTGTCTGTAGAGAGGCTTTTGGAGCTGCTTGTAAAGCTCCTCATGCAGCCCAACCAGAAAGCAGGTTGGAATGATTCCTGTGCTTCTAAAGGAGCTTATACCTGTCTAGATACTATTAAATTACCTCTTTCTCAGATGGTTGATCTGTGACATCCTTAGAACTATTTTAATTAGATTTTTGAATGGACCAAAGAAAAAGGAGTGTTCTTAAAACTAATCTCAGATCTATTTTTAAAATCTCTTATGAAGAGTCTTTTCAAGGCTTTCAGATAACATGAATTGTGTACAACTGCACAAACAATATTTTCTCAAGATTGGACTTGTCTGGCCAGTGCAGTTTAATCAGTTTCCTTGCCCAGTGGGATTTTCTTCATCTTTTCTTATGGTCCTAAGAAAACATTTTGTCTATATGGATAAGGAGAGGAATTTCTATTTCTTGATCCTAAAAATCTTAATCCTTTCCTCTTGGTGGCACAAGTGACACAGATCTGGGTTAAGGAGCATGTTTTCGTGGGTGCTGCTGTTAAAATAATTGCATGGTTTGACTGTTGTCCTTTGGGGAAATAATTCTGTTCATTTGCTGCATAGTTAATGTGAATTACTGATAAGGAGTTTCCTGATGTCAATGAATCATAACCCAGTTTTACTGTTAACTACATCATGACAATTCACCTATCCATTTAAAACTTTAACAAACAGTTCTTCACTGGAACACTTTCTGCAACACAAAAAGACATCTCTTGTGGATTCCATAGAAGTGTTACTATGACTTAATTCTGTAGCAGTCAATAAATATTTTGCCATTTTAGTGAGTATATGAGGTGCACAGGTGGCCCACATTCATGTGGAAAAAGTCATGTGAGAACAGAGTTATTGTAGTGGGTTGAAACTGAGTTGATGGACAGGCTTTTGGGCCAATGACGCTTTTGCAATTTTGCATAATTAAACTGCGTGGAAGCGCAGGAACTTCCCTTTTTGTTCCAGCTTTCCCACAGGGAGAAGGGAGAGAATGTGTGCCAGGCTCCATCTCTTGGAGCAGGCCTGGGCCTCTCCTCCCCTGGCACTGGGCCACAGGCTCCCAGATCGCTGCGGGAGAACTGTCCCAGAGCGAAGAAACAGCCTGTTTTAGAGTGACTAAAGTGTCACTAGAGTGGCTAGAGCACACAGCACAGCTTCCCTGGACCGACAGGCCTCCTTTCCCTCCACACGGCTGCCGCAGCTCCCGCGCTGGAGCCGGCAGGAGCCAGCGGAGTCTCTTTGCAGCTGGCACAGCTCGCGCTGAACTGAAGAAGACATCGTGCAGCCAGCAGTATAAAGGGAGCGAGGCTTTTTTCTCCAACATAAAGCCTCCACAAAATCAACTCTTCAATATGGTGATTCCAAGGTCAGAAAGAAAGGGAAGTAAGTCACATGGGACGGAGCCAAAGATGGCAGCAGGAAAAAAGGGTGGAGGATCTCTGGCACAAAACTTAAAACACTTCTAGCAAGCTGAGGGAAAAAATCTTTAATACATTTGACACGCACTGGGGGGATGAGAACTTTGTGTGCAGCCTGCGAAGATAAGGTGTCCATTCCAGGTCACCTAGAAGTTGTGAGAGGCTTTTAGAGATTTTTGAAGAAAGAGACCTGTTGCTTTCAGGCTGGAATAGACCATCCTTAAATGACAAACACCCCATGTTGTGGCCTGTGACTGGCAGTGTGAAAGGGCTGTGAGATTTTCATGGGAGAGATATTTTTTCACGTCAGCAAATTGTTTTTTAACAGAGCACATTGATGAGTTGTGAAGGATTCCATGGCACAGCAGAAGAAACCCTTTTCCTTAAGCATAAGAAAGAGACTTTAAGAACTGTAACACTGACCAAATCCCATGTTTTGTTATCCTTTGTGTGAGTTGGGTGAAAGGAGGAGGAGGGGAGAGTGCTGGAAGAGAGGGAAATTTTGCTTTGATTTCTTATTATTTCTTCTTGCTTTTAATTCTATTAGCAATAAACTTTTCTTTATACTGAAACTGTTTAAGTCTGAACCTGTTTTGCCTCGTGGTTTTATAGTTTTCCTCAATATAATCTTATTTCCCCTTATGAAAAATAATATATTTCGTGGGGCTTGGCACTTAGCCAGCTTAAACCACGACAAGTATTGAAGAAGAAAAAAATATAAATAAAAGATGAACGTCAAGGTGCAGATGTTTTCCACCAGTATTACTCAATAGCAGTATTCATCAATACTGATCCCAGTGGGACTAGGAAAATGTTTTAAAATATACAATGCATATTTATATATAAAATATATATTATGCAACATGAGCAGAAGAGAGGAAATTAATTTAGCTGTTTGTGACCATTTGCTCTGAAATTTGCAAATGCAGGAAATAGAAGTAAATATTTTTAAAATTTAGTTGTGATACCTGTATTTATATATCATTGTACTAAAAGCTTCATAAATGTTCAATGTGTTCTAATGATTGCTTTTCCTCTTCTTTCACACAGCTGATTGGATTTGTGTACGCCTGTTACGTGATCAGTATTTTCATGGAGGAGGAGGACAGCTGTAAGTACTGATACACTCCTCACCATCTCTAGAGCCAAGGTACCTGGGCTGAGACTTAGTCTTGCATTGAACTACCAAGGCAAGGAACAAAGTTGGAAAAATGGCAGAATCTGGCATTCATGTACACAACCAGCTATGCCTAAAGACATACTTATTTATTAACCAAGTTATCTAGGTAGGATTGCACTTTCTGAACTTCTTCATAGAAATTTGTGAACCTCTTACATGAGCCAGTCACAGTGATGAAAATGGTGTGATCCATGTTGCATACATATAGATTTATATGTAAGTCTTTGTGCACGTACATTTACATTTGAATCAAAGCTCCTGAAGCCTCTTAATCTGTTTTTCCAAATGACAGCTTTATCAAAAGTAAAATTAATGGGGATGACAGACAGACCAAGCCATTTACAGTGTGCAATATCACTCTGATCAATAATTAAGTATACCTGATCTACACTTACAGGCACTTAGACCATTTATTTAAAATGCTGACCCCATGCTCTTAACTTGCCTTTATCAATGAAACTCTTATATATATACACTTATATTGTTCCAAAAGTTCGAACATGTATACACCTTTTAAAAACTATTTCTCAAAAAGTCATTAATAGGGTATTGGAAAAACCTGAATATGCCGAACATTTTGGTCAGATGCTGTGTGAAAAGCAGTTGTGAGAATTGCCTAAGGATGTCACCATACCCACACGACTAGGATAGCCATTGGTAAAAGTAGTAGACAGAATGGAAAAATTTTGGATGAGCAGAGGAGCAAATACAAGAAAAATTTTAAAAGGGACAGCATGTTATCACTTTCTCTAATTTATAAGGAGGTAAACAGTAAAATGGCTCTCCCAGGAGAAAAAAAAGAACAAATGTCAATGGTATTTTACAGTTTTAGGATAAATGACATGCAACCAAATATTTATTTAAAAACTTTTATTCATAAATCTATTTACAGTTGTTTTGTTTCTTCACAGAATAGCTCTAGTGGGTGAATATCACAGGAAAAAAACAAATTTAGTTTGCGGGAAAGCATTTGATAATACCTGGAAAATCTTACTGAAACATAATTCGAGTAATTCATGTCTGTGGTGGAAAAGCAAACTGATTGAAAACAGTGTGAAGGCCTATAAACAAAATGCTTTTCCACTGCTACAAATGGTACAATGTTCAGTTCTCTGTCATAATGTAACAGACATTAGTATCAAATCTAACACTTTCATTTAGGTTTTTATTAGGAAGAAAATATACCAAAGAGATTCTCAGATAGAATTGAGTGGTAAGGAGCCATAAGCATGTTGTGCACATAGTGTACTGTGGAAAGGCCCAAGGAGCCTGGATAAAGATGGATGCTGTAAAGGAGAGATATGAACACTTACAACATAAAATGTAAGACTTAAGGAGTAAAAGTCCAGAAAATGCTTCCTGGCAAAGATGGAAACTATCAGTTCGGCAGGAACTGGTAAAGCAGGATATCAGCAGAAGATGGCACAGCAGCACAATGGCTGTATAGTTTGGGATGTGTAAACACAGTATTTGGTCAGTGAAACCCAGAGACAGCTCCTTTCCATATGGCTTTGATGAGCCACGGCAGTAGCCACGGTTTCATATGGATAGCTGGAAACTGTTTATGGAACAGTGACTAACTAAATTGCTGGAACAAGGAGGCTACGTTAGGTGTTAGGGAAGGCCTGCAGACTGATGAGGAAGACAAAAACTGCAGTGCCTTTGAAGAATAATCTCATGTGTACATGCACACCCACATGCAAAAACAGACACATCTGTACCTGGGAAGACAGACTCTTCACTTTTTAAACAAATATGTTGTATAATTGTTGCATTTGTTTAGCCCTTTATAATGTGCTTCACATATCCTGTTTTAGGCATGTGTGGAAGACAAAACTCCCAGCAAAGAATACATGTTCATGGAAACTGCAGTCATGTGCTACAGAACATTTGTGGTTTACATATTCTGGGCCTCACAAAAGAGTTTTTGTCAAGTTAAGGGCCTTGTTCACTTTGGAAACATGTCTGTTTCAGAAGAGATGGGGCCTGATTAATTTTCCTTCTATGGTGAGCCTACTTAACTGTCTTTTGAGGGTTTCAAGCCATATGATACAAATGGAAATTTCAATCACTGAGAATGGAGAACAGGTGACATATTTATCAAACAATAAAACACATCAAGTGCTAAGGTGATCCAGTATGTAGAACTAACCCAGTTCTCATTCTCCTCAAAAAACTCTGGGGTCTGTATTTAATTTCTACTTGTCTTTCAGAATTATCAATAACAATTTGGTCTTCTGTTACAAGTGAAAATTACCTCACTTGTCTTGGAAAGTACGGTGTAATGTCCTTTGTAAGGAAGGGATAAATTTCCCATTTCAAATGTATGTAAAGATACATTTGATCTTCTAAACTTTTGTGTGAATAGGATTTTTGGCTGGCAGAGAATGACCTGGGGCAGGGGCAAGAGCAGTGCACAAAGGAAGGAAAAAGAGGAGCAAGGAAGTGGAATGGATACACCTAGGAGATTTTAAAAGCATTGGAGAGAAGTAATTTCTGATTTGCTGCTTTTTTTATTGCCTTCCAGGATTCTGAGTTGGATCAAATGCAAGTAAACAGCCCTTTAATTTCTCACTTTGTGTCTTAGTGCCCATTTGCGTTTTAGAGCCCTCTATGCTTATAGATAAATACATTAAAGACAAATGTTAACCCCTTCATAGGAATCCCACAGCTATGTTTTAAATAAAGAAGCATCTTTTTAAGGCACAGTGAGAAAATGGTTTGGTTTGGTTATTAGCTGATAAGAACAGAACTTATTCTGGAGAATTTTGCATTGCTAATTTGTAGCATAATGAACGGAAAATTATTCTAGATATAAGTGCAGTGGTACTTCAAAATAGATTGAAAGTAGATAGTGTTTACATTAGGATAAAAGTCAAAAAAAACTGCAACTAAGACCAATTTTATGCATTTTAATATGATGCAGCAGGTTTTTTTTCTCAGGTAGGTGCAACTATTCCGTCATATTTTAGCAGTAATTTGCACAGAATAAACCCTCTGCCACCTAAGAGTCAAAGCCTCCCTAATTAAATATACTCTGCAATATTCAGTGCATCAAGTTAACCTCAGTTCTTGGTCTGAAACCCATCAGGCAGGCTTAAAAATTAATAATAGCTGCCTGTTTAGCCTCTGTGCAGTGCTTGGATTTTGAGTCTGACATTTCGGCTGACAGACACTTTTCTGAACAGTAGTAATGCTTGAGGAAACATATTTTTCCAGCTACTGCTCACCTTACCTACATTTCATACTGTAGTTAACTTTTACTAAGAAAGAAGATGATAACAGGTCAAAAGGAATGAATAAAAAAAAGATGTAAAAGGCACACTGCTGTAGTGGGGTTAATACCTTCCATCATTCATCCTAATGAAAAAGTCTATTTATATCTCTCCCCTTCATTTTTTCATTTCTTTCTTTATAGATCTATCAATCTCTATAAGCCCTTTTGAAGGGATAGAATATGTGAAATCTGTAATCATAAAAGCCTGCCACTGTCCTGTTTGTGAATAATTTTCTCCTGAAAATTAACTTGGAAACTGGTTTCTACCTTGTCTGAGTCACTGTTTTAATTCAGTGGAGTCTGGAGACTAGGCAAAATACATTGCTGAAATCATGATTGAATTCCTAAATAGTTTCTGGACGTTTTTGAGAAGCAGTTGATTGCACTATTGCTGCTACATACTAGTTCATAAATGTGCCACTGGCACATGTCAGAAGAGATAGTTCTGTACTGTTCTGGATTTTGTGGAGTGGAAACTGATTTGTAAACAAATTACATAAAGAAATAACAGTGAAATCAGAGGGGAAGGTTTGCCACAGAACTACAGTTGTGATTTCAGCATTTTTGTAAATATGAGGCTGAAATGCCAAAAGGCCAGTCCAATGAAACTTAAAACTCTTTTGTGCATGAGCAAAAATAAAGGGCTTCCATTCACCATGAAGATTTATTCCCCAAATGAAAACACAGGAAAAAAATTGATAAAGAAAGTAAGGATTCTTTTTTGTCTGTCCTCTGTGCTAGTCGTATTCAGAGCTCAGCTGTACTTTCAGAACAGAGAGGAAGATGAATTTGTTTTTGCAAGTTACAGGTTTTCCCATATTGTGGTACCAATATGACTGTCCATATGCCATCCTTAGGGAAATATTAAGTAAAGCGAGATACATTATTACTTCCTCTGAAAAACTGCTGCATTTGCCTTATCTGACATATGGCATTACACTCATACACACCATTGAGCATCTGTTGTCAGTAATCAAACAAGAGAGAAAGAATTTTTCATCACATTTAATTTAATATTTATAGTTACACAATAGGTCCAGCAGTGATAAATTTCTTACATATGTGCTATTTTTTTTGCAAAATGAATGAAGAACTAGCTAGCAATAGCTAATACTATATATAGTTGATTATCTTTATATATAAGTATCCAAGTTTCCTTAACTAAGGAGTTTTTGGGAACCCACTACATCTATCTTTACATTAATTGCAACTGTACAGTTGAGATCATTTACCGGTTGAGTCTGTTTACTTTCTGAGAAGAGACTTCTTGTGATAAAATGTTTAATATCAAGGATCACCAAGAAGGAAGTTTTGTTGGGCAATACAAGAATCAAGCATCCTCAGGCAACAACTGTCCTAAATTACCTCCCTGAAAATGAGGACTTATGGAACTTGTGAAACAGCAGCACAGGTCATCGCTGGGCTTTAACACTCATCACTCTCACCTTTAAACCATAATTACTTGATACAGTGAAACAAAATGTGTTGTTACTGACCAGTGGATGAATATGCTTGACACAGACTTTTAAAATGATAGTAAAGTTTTACTGCTTGGCAGTGAAACAGCACTATAGCTGCCGGGTCAACAGCATTCTCCTGACTTCAGCGTTTCAGGAAAGTGGGAGTGACTGAGTATTTTTGGAAGGTTTGAAAGCAGTTTGCATCTTTCTGTTCATCTGGACAAGAAACCCAAAACACCAGAATTTTGATTCACCTGTATTGGAAAAACAACAGAATCAGGTATTTTTGCCAGGTACTGCTAGGCGTAGAATAGTAGTGGATTCGTAACAAAATGTATTCTGTAATTCAACAGAACAGTTTTGTGAAAATAAACAAATGTGGCCTACTGCAGAGTTGAAGAGCCCAACATACCTGTCCCCCATGGTGTGTGACATCTGGAAAGCCAGGGAGCCCAGCAATGCCACAGGTGGTTCCTCCTTGCGCCGAGGTGCCACCTGCATTTCAGGGGGGCTCATTCCCTGCCAGCAGCCACTGTCATCATCTTGCAGATGCCTACCATGAACCGAAGGAGAGGTTATGGTGTGACCAGAAATGTCACCAGGCATGTCCAGGGGGCTTCCTCAGTTCAGCTGTGGCCAGCTGACATTTAATGTCCCCACCAGACATTTAATGGAGACAAATGTCAAGTTGCAATCTGTGTGGAATCCAGAGGTCTGTCCACCTGGAGTTTATTGATTAGATGCAGACTTACCTGCTTACTGCCCTCCTTATACCTGACTCCATTTTCTCCTGTAGTGGAAATATAAAGGGTAGGCCTCTATTCTGACAACTCTTTATGGCCTAACAACATTGTATGGTCCTACAGGCCTACTGGTGTGCTCTTATTCATCATTAGCATAATGTGTGAATTACCTGAAAATGCATCTTCATTCCTACACTAAATTAACACAGTGAATTCTGAAGCATTTAGTGAAGGAAGAAATACTACAGCTTACAGTATTTAAATTACCTGTTCATACTCTATCAATTTGTTTTTGTTTCTTTTTTTTTTTTACTTTCAGTTATCATACATTACCTGAAAAAGCATTTGTTCTAGTTCCTGTGGAAACATTTGCATAGATATAACACACTCAGCCAAAGGGTAGATCTCTGAGGTGGTGTAACATAAAAGCAATTAAACAATATAAATATAAATACTAGGAAAAAATCTTGATTCTAGATAGGTTATTGGCAAAAAATTGCAGTAAAGGTATGATCCCCCCCTTCTATTTTTTCTGATTAAAAAACATGGATTAATAATCTGTCACAGGAAAGCAGCTCTAAAAATATATATATACACCCATGCATCTGTCTGCATCTGTAAAAATGTCTCTTTACATTCCCCTAGCAAAATGTTCATTGTTGTACAAGTACAATACAAGTTGTATTGTCCATTGACTGTTGCAGGACCCTGTTCTAGTAAGAGACTGTCTTTAAATAATAGCTGGTGCACAGTGTAGGGAAAGAGAAGTCTTAACAGTGGAAGATTCCTAGCAGCAGGAGAAGTTACTTGCTTGAAAGTACCATATGTTTCATGTGGAATGCAGCATGTGAGGTTTGTCCAGATAGGGTGCAGAAAACACATGAGAAAATGGCATCATCTAAATGGCGTGTAAGCTAATTCCAATTTTTCATTGGTAGAACATTGCTTTCTCCAAGGTGTGAATCAAATAACTTGAGGAAATCTTCCTTGAGTTTCTAAACCACTTCAGTAGAATATTTTAGTCTATCTTCAGTAAAGAATTCATTTCTTACTGTTATGTTGGCTTGAATAGGTATGGAGATAATAATTAAGACACCATTTCTATGCAAGCCAGCAGCTCATTGATTTTTCATTAAGGAAGGGGATAAATCACTTATATGGTAGGAGTACCTCGAGTGCATTCCCACAATTCCTCCCTTAAGCACAAGTCAGAAATTTCTTCCTGAAATTCAGTAGAAAAGAATCACCACAATCACTTTAGCAAAAAAAAATATCATTGGATATTCCCCAGAATATTAGTAGGTCGCAGCAGTAGTGATGAACACACGGTTCAGTTTTGAAACATTCTTGTGTTGGTGAGGAAATCCCAAGTGCAGGGAGCCAGCTGTACCTGGCACTATGGACAGCTCAGTGGGTGAGGCTTATTCTCCTCTGCTTCATACATTGAAATGATACTTGGTCATATTGATCAAGCTGGAGTTCTCTATTCATTCTTTTTTGTACAAAGTTGAGGAAGAGTTTAGGAGTGTAAAATTTAATATTATTTTTAAGATCTCTCTGTTATACCAATAAATTGTGTGAGCATTCAGCTGCCAAAAGGTACAGAGCTGCAATCACTACCTTCTATCCACAATTTTTGATTCTGACTCTAGAAATATGCACATGTATTATATACAGTCATTTAAATGACGCTTCAGGTGCACAGGCAAAGTATTTAAAAATATTTGTATGGAAAGCAAAATAGGTTTTATGTACTATTTTCGGGAAGTACTAACACAATTTTCTGAACAGAGAAATGTGTCAGAACAGTATTATATCATGAGACAATTTTAACTGTTTTGAGAAATATGTACATGTATATATGTGTATGTAGGTGGATATGTATATCCATATGGATGAGTATGTAGTTGAATACATACATATTTTGGTTCAAATACAGATATATACAGACTCCCCTTAACTTTGAATTGATTTCCAGACTGATAGCTAGAGATTTTTTAAACCTAGTTCAGTACTACCTAATCAATTTCTGTTTTTCAAATGCAAATAATGTTAAGCATTTCTGCCATTGATTCAGAATATTCAGGCTAGATATATGGAAGAATTTTTTTACAATGACAATGGTGAAACACTGGAAGAGGTTGTGCAGAGATGTGCCAGGTGCCCCATCACTAGAAACAAAACCCAGGGTCAGATGTCTGATCTAGATGAAGATATCTCTGCTCAGTGCAGGGGAGTTGGACTAGATGGCCTTTAAAGATTTCTTCTAAACCAAATTATGCTGATTTTTTAATTTTATGGTTATTATATGCTGTATAACATATAAATATTTATATACATACACACACATACATACATTTGTACAACTATGTACAAATTCGACAAAGGCAAGGGGTCCTAAACCTGGGGAAGAATAACTCCATGCACCAGCACAGGCTGGGGCTGACCTGCTGGAAAGCAGCTCTGCAGAGAAAGACCTGGGGGTCCTGGTGGACAACAAGCTGTCCATGAGCCAGCAGTGTCCTGGGCTGCATTAGGAAGGGCATTGCCAGCAGGTCGAGGGAGGTGATCCTGACCCTCTCCTCAGCCCTGGTGAGGCCACATCTGGAGTGCTGTGTGCAGTTCTGGGCTCCTCAGGACAAGAGAGACCCTCTGGGAAGGGTCCAGCAGAGGGTTACTAAGATCATTAGGGAGCTGGAGCATCTCTCTTGTGAGGAAAACCTGAGGGAGCTGGGCCTTTCTAGTCTGGAGATAAATGAGAGGAGAACTTATCAATGCATACAGATAAGGGCAGGTGTCCAGGGGATGGGGCCAGACTCTTCTTGGTGTTGCCCAGTGACAGGACAAGGGGTAGTGGGTACAGACTCAAACACAGGCAGCTCATATCTGAGTATGAGGGAATTAAAGTCCTTCCTTTAAGGGAGGCAGGGCACTGGAACCTGCTGCCCAGAGAGGCCGGGGAGTCTCTTTCTCTGTGGATATTCACCAAGAGCAACTTGCTGTAGGTGAACCTGCTTTAGCAGGAGCATTGGACTACATCATCTTCAGAGGTCACTTCCAACCCAGACAGGTCTGTGATTTTGTGATAGAAGAGAATTATCTTCTATCACATTATCTTCTAAGGAAGATACTTATAGTCATGCTGTTTTCTTTAAACTGGAGATCATACCTTTCCCTTAAGATTTTTTGGTTAACTACTGCAATAAATAATATTAGAATAGAATTACAATTCTGATTTTAGGTGTTATATCATTTAATGAGAGTTCCTCAATAGTTCTTAGATCCATGCACTGCTTCCCTACTCCCAAATACACAGTGTGCCCTTTTTTTTAACTGGCTCATTTGATTCTAGTTTCTACTAACCTAACTTAATATTGATTTTGTTTTAGTCTCCACCTTCCACCTCCTTGGCCTTTCTGTTTAAATTAAATCTGTTCTTAAATGGATGCTATGCCAAGCCCCAGTTGCCAGCACCTTAGCCTTTTCACTTAAATTGCATCTATTGTTAAATCAATCTTACTCCAGCACGCAGCGTTGCTCTCTTGAGCTTTTCACTCAACATCACATCTAAGTGGTGCCCATTCCTGTCTGTATCTTTCATCCAGCTGCTCCATTAAAATGAAACCTCTTTACAAATCCATTTTCTACTTCCAGTAGAGATCCTCTTACTTCTTCATTTCTGGCAGCCTTGTGTCTGTTTTAGTTTGCGGAGCTTAAAAAGAAACTTTTCAGACTCACACTCTTCTTTATAAATGCAATCTCTCCCAAATCTTAACTGTCATGCAAATAGGTTATCCTAATTTCTGGTCTCAGCTTAAGTAACATCCATTTCGTTGTTGCTGCTGCCTGAGTGGTGATTTCCCAGTCAGCAAATCATGCCTAAGAGCTCTGTCTTGTAATAACTGCTGCCTTTGGTGTGGGAAGGGCAAGCCTGGAGCCAATGATGTGTCCCTGTAATGAAGGAGTGCGCTAAGCCAAGGAGGGCACAGGATTAGTCAGGCTCTACACTGGGCTGTAAATTGTCTTTATTATATGCTGATAAGGAATATAGGAGTTCGGTGAGCAATGAACAGTTACATTTGAGACAACTATACCCACAGCTTCCCTGATATGATGCATAACTCAACCTGTTTGACAGATCCAACAGACTTGTATATGGATTAGCAGTTTAGGTGGTCAGAGTTCTCAATGGCTTTTGCTTTATGCCTACGCTTGGCCTGCTAGAGAGACAGCGAGGTTTCATCTCAGGAAAAAGAAAAGTCCTCCCTTCTTCTTTACAGATAACAGCCTCAAAAATTAAAACAGATCCATGCAGATGGATCTCAGCTGAGCTGAGAGACTGCCACTGATTTTGCCTGAAGATAGAGTTTGTTCACAATTCTAATAGCACTAATCTTTGAAATACAGCAGCAGAAAAGACAAAGCTGATCATTTTTTGTTTTAAGGGAGTATCCATGACAAAAATAATACCATAAAGGTCCCTTTTTATCTAATAGGTCCCTTTTTATCAAACAGGTTCCAGTGAATGTAATCATACATTATAGCCTTAGAGGATATTCAAGCTACTTTGCAAAGCAGGTTCCATAAATTCAAGAAGAGATGGCTAACTATCACAAATCAGTGAAGTACATTGAACCAAGCCATAAACTTCAGGCCACAGTCAGGTAAATTTTGAAGATAATTTTATTTGGTAATGGACACTTTCTCAAAATATGGCAAAATTGAAAAAAAAATTGAATAAGAATTAGCTATACACCATTTTACCCATCTTTGAAAATCTCAGGTCTGAACCTCATAAATCTAAAGGCAAGCAGCATCTTCCACCAAGAAAAGTTGTCAGTTTTTTTTAGAAGAGGAAGGGATAAGTAATGATTACTGATAAGGTCAAAACAAGAGAAAGACCCTTGCAAATAAAGTATCACAAGAATTCCTTGGAAGATCCACAGTCACAGAATAAGAGAAAGGAGAACTTATTAAGTCACTTGGTCAGAGCATGGTGCTAATTAACACCAAGGTTGTAGGTCTGATCCCTGTATGGGCCATTCACTTAAGAGCTGGACCCAATGATTGTTGTGGTTCCCTTCCAACTCAGAATATTCCCTCATTAAAATATTGAAACTAATTTAGGTGACTGTTTGCTAAGCACTTTTCTTTATCCTATGAAATTCTTACCTCTTCTTTAGTTCTCTTTACCATGTTTCTGCTATCATCACAACTTCAACCTTTCATAAATTAACATTTTAAAATTCTTCCTGTTTTAAACTTTGACTTGTTGTCTATATGTTGTGCTTTTTAGATTTTCTAGTTGTACTATTTCAACAGCCTTAGTGGTTTCAGTATAGAAGATAAGCAAGATTTATAGCAAGAGCTGTTGTCTTAATAAATCCAGAGATATAGCTGTTATGGTTTTCCAGCTGGGCCAGTTGGTCAAATAAAATATATTGCCTGTTCCTAGAAAAGCTGTTTTTCAAGAAGGCTGCATTATATTTATTGCATTTAGTCTGTATTGCTAATGTGCTTTTTAACTCTCTATCATGATGAGTCTTTCTCTTACCAGGGCTCTGTAATTTGGGTTATAGCTGGACTCACTTTAAAATTCATTCGACATTCTTTTGCCTTGAATCAGTAAATATAGTTGGTTTTGTTAGCAGAAATTTAATCTCAGTTTTTCTGTGTTTTTCTCAATATCACAGATTAGGTCCAGCAAAATTACATGATACTCTATGACTCTCACCATTTGTATGATGGCTCTAATTCCTTGGCATTGATTTCTACTCATTCTCTTTTCCTCTTTAATCATGACAATGTGATATTTTGGAGGACTGAAATTTGAGAGTTACAAGGATTTCATAAAAGTGTCTTTTTACTTCATCTTTCTTGAGGGAGAGTTTTTTTAATGGATGAGGGCAGTATTGCATTATCTTTCTTTTTCATTAGTAGATTGATTCACTGGTGGCTTCAAAGTGGTATTAATCCTGTTACAGGCCCTACTCCAGACATTCATCTTTCTCCTAATATGAAATGATACCACTTTCTAACAATGAGAAAACCATTTTCCTTGCCATCATGTTTGCTAACACATGTGATATTTCTTTTTTCACTCTGTCATATATGAGAAGACCACTGGCTATTGTAAGCTCCCATTTTATAATGCTCTGCATCCTTAGCTTTATTTTCAAAACTGAAAAAGTAGTCATTTTATGTTTTGGGGTGTTAAGGAGCTAATTTGAGTTGGTGACAGAGATGGTAATACCAAAAGCAATATTAAGAGACAAGAAAGGTGCCTTGAATGTGAAGATAGAGCAGGGATAAAAGCAATAAAAATATGAGGAGCAATAGATTTCCTCATTTGCAGAAAAACACAGAAACAAGTAGGTACTCATGGATGCACTTAAGTAATAAACTTAAGTAATAAACATAGCAGATATATATCCACAATGGGTCTGAAATGCTGGATGGCCATATATTCTGAGGTAGATTGAGGGAACCGTAGGAGAACTTGATAGTGCATTTACTGGGGCTGGAAAAGGCTCACATGATACTGATAAACAAAATATTATTCTGCTGGCTTCCTCATCTTGAAAAACTAAGAGCAAGAAGAAACAGAAGATTAGAGCTTGTTGATTTGTGCTCATTCACAGAGATAAAAATTTGAAAGGAAGGTATTGAGAATCTGGAGATCACTGAAGGGATTTATCCACTTCTGTTTCCTATCTGTAGGCTTTGATTCAGAGAAGTCACAGTAGGACCACAGGCTTCCCTGGGAGGGATTTTCTGCTGGGATGAGGAGAGGAGGGCTCCATCAGTGCCGGAGGCAGCATTGTCTGCTTAGCAGAGGGAAAAAGGTAGTTTGGATCTAAAGACACTAAAACCCTGGGAGATTTGTGGTAAAAATCTTTGGGGTCTGCCACCTCGAGGATTGAAGCAGGCCAGCCCTAAGCGAGGTGTAGCTGTGAGTGCAGTGTAGATGCAGGGTGGGGAACGCATGCAATGCCCCACACAAGGGAGCAAACATGGTGTGGTGAAGCTGTATTTCTACACAGAGTGTCACTTGTGGTCCTGGGGGAAAAGACAGGATGATAAATGAGAAGGAGGATGAGGAAATGGAGGTGGCCTCATCTGAAATGGAAAAAAATGTTAAAGGGTTTGTTGTCATAAAGTGGCAAATAGCATCAGATCAGTATTCTTTTGAAAAAGTTGATACCTGACCTCTCAGGCTGCTGGAAGTACAAATTTTAGCATCTGTAGCAAGTTCAAGATATCAAGTCTTTTGAGGTGAAGATGGTAGTTCTGAACCTGGATCCCAGCAAAGTCAGCTACTAACAAAGGAAGGCAAGGAAAGGAGACTTCCCTGACTGACAGCAAAAGGTATTAATGGGCAGGCATGTTAAGCAGATTTTAAAGCAAATAAAAAAGAGTTACAAAGGAAAGGAAAATTACAACATGGGCTGTGACAGATCTTTAGTCAGCCAAACCTTTGAAGTGGATGTGCACGGTTCCCTTTACAGAAAACTTCCCAAAAATACCACAACACAGAACTCATAAAAGGCAGAATTAATTACATTATAAACTAGCACATTTTTTAAATGGAAAACTCAAAGTTACTGTACCATACAGAACAGAAACAAGAGGCTTATAGCATTTCCTCCAGTGTTTTCTGTGTCTGTGTAGGTGGAGAACAGTTTGAGTCTCAGCCAAGTCTCTGGCTGCCTCCTTGCAGGATATTCTGTTTGGCCTCCCAAGTTCTTTTCATCAACTCTAAGGCCTGCCTGGTTTGCTGCTCCCCAGTGCAGCCTCTGCTTGAGGAGGAGTAGGTTGGCAGCTCCTTCCCTCTCTGGCTTGCATCCTGTGCGGTGCCATGAACACACACACTCTCCTGAATGTCCTTGGCTCACTTACTTTTCGTAAGACAAGTAAAGATACAAACACATGAAGAAAGTGTCATGTCATAGAGGAAGATAATAGCAAATTTCAGAAGCAGTCTTTCATCCCCAGGAAGGTAGAAAGCTGGAAAAAATCCAGAATCACTCAGTGATAAGAAGAATCCCTCCAGTCCTGTAAGCTACTTGTTTAAAATAAAATTAATGTTCTGTTGTGAATGGATGATGTGAACTTTATTCAATACATAGAGATCCTTTCTTCCAAATGTCACACGTGTTCTAATATGTCATGTATTTGATCTTGCAAATACTTTTCTCTAGGAATTTTATCTTTAATTATTCATTAGCATTGAACAGGTTCAGCATTAATTTTAAAAATAGGGAACATTAATTTCATGTACTAAAATATCAGTGACTTGTAGTTAAGGTTAGAAAAAAACAGTTGTGATATTCTAGGGTATATAATAACCAGGCAGTTATAAATACTTAAGTGTTGCCTCAAAAATAAATAATTGGATCCAACTGGCTAATAACTGAAGCCAAAAGGAATTAAACTGATACAAACAATATCAGGCCAGGAACAGAGCCCTGTGGGACTCAACTGATAGGAAAAAAAAGCAACTAAACTTGAAAGAACAAAACACCTAACTTGCAACCTAGCAATGAGCTCTAAGTGGAATAGATCAATTCCAATCAGTCCAAGCATCTGCACCAAACATTTTTGAAAGAATGCTGTAGTTTATGGCATCAAACTCAGAAGTAATATAAAGGTACACTAACACATTGCGTGTATTCCTGTATTGGAATACCAAAAAAAGATCAAAGCATAACTTCAAAAAGCAGATTCAGATTTCTGTTTCTTTTGAAGTCAACTTGGACACATTTATTGTGAAGATCACGTGTCTAGAGGTGTGACTGAAGCTGTAACAGCCTTCAGTAAAATAGTGTTGGGAGTATTTGAGCTGCCATTTTAGTGGATAGACTGGGTATGTGTTATGAGAACTCAGTGGCATGTTTCTCTCCCAGTGTTGTGTGAATGTAATTCATAAATGTCATTGCTGGGCATTTAATGTCTTTTATGCATGGTTTATTTTTCCTTTGCAGGCTTAATTTTTACATAGGCAGTATAAGTAACTTAAAGAGGGAATCACAGAACATTCTGCACCAAAAGAGAATAGATCAAAAGGGGTGTCAGAAAGGGGAAAATCAGTTATTAGTTAAGACTACTTTTTGCCAATTTCACATCTCTAATTTTGTCACTGTATTAAAAATTATCTAGGAAGTTTGAATTAGAATTGTTTACAATTTATTTTGGCCACATGCAAAAAGAAGGCTACCCTTCACTGTGTTTGAAATCTCATACTAGAACTACCAATAACACCTTTAAATACAAGCCTCAAAAAAACTCCCACAGCTTTATTTGTTTGAAACGTTTTTAAATACGACTTCCATATACTGGTATTCTCACTAGGATGTAAGCATTTTCATTAAAATGAGGAACAGAAAAATATAGTGACCTATATAGGAAGAAAATGTATCCTCAGACATAGTTTGAATTGCATTGCTGAAGAACAACATGAGTCGTAGCCAGCTATGTTGAGGTGTATGGGATGGTTGATGCCCAAGCTGATAAGTATTTAGAGAGAGTAAAATATGATATTTTAAACCAAAATGAAAAACTATTCTTCATCAACTTAAACTTTGCAGGTGGATTGGCAGATAGCACAATGTAACAAAAAAATTGATGTTTTCTACAGCCTAAAGGAAAAAATTTATACATACATGCCACTTAAAGTGTATTTTTTTCTGATACTAATTTAGTGATAGTAAACTCATGATAAGTATTTTCATACATGCCTTATGTGTGATAACCATACTTCTCTAGGGACTTTTACCATGTAATGACCAGGGGTCTTTAGTGACTTGAAAGTCACTGAAAAATACTTACTTTTAGGGGAAAAAAACCCAACAAAACACCATAATGGGGCAGCCTGTCACTTAGTTTCAGTAACAGGATGGTATGGCCGTAAATAGTTTTCAAATGCATAACACTGAGGGGATTTTTGAAAGATACTTTCAGATTTGGAATGACTGGGCAGGTCTGAGTTAAGAAGGTTTGAGCAATTTTCACTTCCTGACATCTTAGATGTTCTTCACACTTCCTTCATCTTACAGGGCAGTCATGTCCTTGGAGAATAAATGATATTTATATCTTGGATGTCACATCACTGATGAAATGAGGAGAGAGTTCGGTAGCAAATATGATAGATAAATTTTCCATACCAGTGCCCTTTCTAAGGCAGCTTGTGAGAGGATCCTTCTTTTGGTGCAGCCCTGTAGAGAAGTGTGGTACATACATGTTACATAAGGTAGAGCAGTTTTTTTTAAATTATGATCTATCCCACTGGTGAAGATAGAAGAAAATCTGGTGCAAATATCTTAGTAATTAATGTGGAACATTGAAATGTTCCCCTCCTAGCTTCCAGTAATAAAAATTTAAGTAAAAGGTTGTCTCCCAGTAATTTTCTACCACTTTATCCTGTTTTAACCTGATTACCATCTGCCAGTACTTCATAGAGACAGAGCAGCAGTCAGAGCGCCACATATTACTGATGTCTCTTCTTCTCCCTTTCTTAATTGTCTTGGACTCATTTTCCCTTCTTTAGTCCTCTACACAAATGAGATACTATTCTTGTGATCCTGCAATGGAATGTGTAATTCTTCTGCTACATGGCTTGAGGCTTAGGTGCTCAGGCTCAGTATGAAGAGGGGAAAATGGGTAGTGTTGGCTGCCGACAGATGGCTGGGTCAGTCTGGCTGGTGCAGTGAAGGGTGGAAGGACAGTGGGTCTCTTGAGGGTGGAAGGCAACTGAAAAAGTAGCCCCCCTAGGAAAAAAACATGCTTATCTGGAAAGTTCATGTAAGCGACAAGTGCAAACATTGTAAAGTCCAAAATTTGGACTTGATGCGTGTAGCACTGACTTATCATCAATCCCACAGTTTTTCTTCCTCTTTCGAATTTATTTTGGTTCCTTTTCTGCTAGTTACACCCTCCTCGGTTGCACAGCTTTTCTTAATTAATGTAATTGCATTAATATATTTCCATTCAAAAAAATCTCAATACAAGGAAAATAATTCAGTGCAAAATAGTATTTGAAACCCCACAGGTTACAAAAAGCTTCTGTACATAAAAATACAAGTTCGAGCAGCTGCTAGTCTGCCTCTCTCTTGGACAGGGGACAGGTTGGAGGTGCCAACCATTTGAGCCATGAGCTTTGGGGCTTACTCCCATTTATAAAATGGGAAAGGAAGCCTCAATAGCATCTAAGGTATTCCAGGCCAAGAGACTGCAGGATTTACTAAGAATTGTGCTATCACCATACTGCTGCTCTGTTCATACCCCGCACCTCCAGACATGCTTAGAATTTGCCAACTTTGGAAGAAGAAATTAGTAATATACCAATGAGCTGACAAGCTCTGGCGGCTGTTTGCACAGGGCCTGCCAGCAGGTCAATGGGATATTGCCAGAGAAGCTGAATTCCAGATGAGAGAGTGGAAAAGGAGAAAGATTTTTTTTTCCTGAGCTCTGATTCTTTTACGCAAGCTTCAAAGGAAAGCAAATTTTAACTTGCGTATGGGTGAATGCGCTGGATAAATAGTAGCAAGGCAACTCAAAATGTCATCTGTCTAGAAAAGAGTAACCCTCAAAACTACTGATTACAGTGGATACACTTTCTTCAGCCAGCAGCATACTGCACTTTTCTCACTCAGGCAGATTATGACAACTATTCCTCTGATATGGGCCGTGAATGAATGAACATCACTTTAATGGACTGCCTGCGGTGGACAGCCAGCACAGATTTGCACTTCCGAGCACAGCAGGTAGTGAACTCTAAAGGAACGTTTCACACTGGCCATTAAGCATCCAGCACGACCACAAAACTGAGGTGACACAAGGAGAGAACAATTCCCTGGGAACAGGGATCATGTTTTGCAGCCAGACGCAGATAAAATAACCAGCTTCTGCTGGAACCTGCTATTATCTGTGGGATGCTAAAAAATCCTCTCCCTAGGATTTAAAGTTTCTCTCTGCATGACTGTAGTTAATGACTGGGCTACATGGGGTGTTCCTTGTTTAGTGACTGAATATCCCTGCTGCAAACAAGTTGTGGTTATTGGTTTGGTTTGGGGTTTTTTTCTAATTTAACACATAGTACTATAGAACTGCATAGAACACTGTTTTTTAATTGAAATTTCTTCCTGGTTTATGCAACTTTCTGAAGCTATTTAGTGTAGTCCTATGAATCTATGGCAGAAGTTATCCATAATCCATTAACCAGAAAGAAATAAACAAACACAATTATTTTATATGATCCTTAAACCAATGTTTTCCTCTTGGAAAACCTATGTGAACATTGCTGCTATTTACTTTTGGCCATTGGATGTACAGGTATGGATGCATCCAAAAGTTCATTCAGTGTAAAGTTTTAAGATATTTGATGCCTGCTTGCACTGAAATGTACATAATAATGTCTTTGCCTCCAAAGAAAATAAAAATTTGGTTTTCTGTGTTTAATGGCCATTTGTAGTCTTAGTCCTGGAAGACTACTAATTATAAGGGATGAAAATACCAGGTAAAATCAAAATGAATTTTTAAAACTAAATGTAACTTATAATTCAAATAATTGATGATGAATCTTCATATTAAAGAGTTATCAGCCATAAAATAGAGTGCATAATGAAAAATGGCACATTCCATTGCCTTGTACAATAGAACAGCTTCTTGCCTTGAGAATGAACTTCACATGGATTTTAAGGTGAACTTCAGCTTTAAAACTACATACGACATATTGGATTGCAAAAAGAGAAACCCTCAGCTAAACAAGTTTGAGCAGCTCATCTCAACACTTGCTGGATGGTGCTATTAAATATATTCTCTTTTTCAGGACAAAGACGTCTATATTGTCAATCATTAATCCATCTCAACTTCATTTCTTGCTTAAAATGATTTGTTGGTAGAAAGGCCAGTTACTTTAAATTCTCTTCCTGCTTACAATTGCAGATGATGCTTGTGATTGCTGAGAGGAATGATGTGCAGTTCTGAAGTGGTGAATTGCCACAAAAACATTCTTTTAGCTGTTCGTGTTAACATGTGCTCAATTTAAAAAAAAAAAAAAAAGACAAAACAAAAAACCTCCAGGCCTTTGGAAAAACCAAATAACAAAAAATTAAATCACTATGGATGTGATTTATTCTAAAAAATTATTCTGTAAATATGTAATATATTAGACATCTAGCATGCAGTGAGGTTTCCAGCACGCGAAGGAGATCATTCTGTTAAAGCACATCCAGAGGAGGGACACCAAGTAGATTAGAGGGATGGAGCACCTCTCCTGTAAGGAAGGGCTGAGAGAATTGGGATTGTTCAGCCTGGAGGAGTTTTCAGGGTGACCTAATTTTGTCCTTCCAGTACCTGAAGGGAGCCTAAAAGAAAGAGGGACAGGGACTTTTTATAAGAGCATATAGTGACAAGGGGGAATGGATTCAAAGTGAAAGAGAGTAGGTTTAGATTAGATATTAGGAGGAAATACTTTACTGTGAAACTAAGGAGACACTGAAGCAAATTGCCCAGAGAAGAATAATGCCCCATCTCTGGAAGTGTTCAAGGCCAGGTTGGATGAGGCTTTAAGCAGCCTGCTCTAGTGGAAGGTGTCCCTGTCTGTGGCAGAGGGGTTGAAACTAGATCTTTAAGGTCTTTTCCAACTCAAACCATTCTGTGATTCTATGGTTTTAAAAATCAACTTTTACAACAGTTCATCTACAAGTATTTCCTCTCTAAGGGTTCAATCCCATTAGTGCTAAAGTAAATTTTGATGTACATTATTTCATTTAATGAAAACATTTTGAAGGAGCGCTGCAACATGAAAGAAATACAGTAGAAAGAGGAGGTGCAGACAAACTGGGGTGGCATTTGGGCTGGGCAAGCTCTTCAGCACATTATGTCCTCCTCAAACAGTTCTAAGGGAACAGTCTTAGGGCAAAGATGATGCTGTGTGATTGAATGACTTGTGATGATTGTGTGATTTGTTGGTCTACCTAGTGCACACATTGATTGGGAGGGGACTGGTTTTTCATTAGCTGTTCATGCAGCAATTAGTACACAGAGTATCAAAATTCTGCTTAGGATTTTTGTATATATGCCTATATATAAACAATGAAGGAAGTTGCTTTCCATGCAACCAAAGAATCCTAATGTATTGTGAATTTGTCAGCTCTGGACATGTCTGCAACAAGCCCTTTGAAATCAATAGAATAGTCTTTTCCACAAGCCTGCTTTTAAGATTTCTAGGATAGCTTGAAATTTTGGCCACTTGGAGCTGCTTAAAATCTTACCAAAATAAGAAAATACAAGACTCAGACTAAAATGTCCTTTTTCAAAACCGTTATCACCACAGAAGGAACTAAAAACTTCTCAAGAGCACATTATTTCTGGCATAGAAAGTAGGATTCTGAAAAGATGTCCTGACCCCACACATTCATCCAGAGAAGATACTGCTGCTTTTTCATATTTAGTTCTAATATTTCATATTTAGTTTATTCTTAATTCAGCTGTCATGCCTTTGGTTTTTGTTGATGCTTTCCTACAAGTCCATTGAGCCTGAAGTGTTTAGGTGAAATTAGGTTCACAAGCTAAACTGTTTCCATTGCCTACGTTTCTAAACACTTATAAAGGAGTCTAGGGGAATTATTAAATACATATTATAGATAGATAGATAGATAGATAGATAGATAGATAGATAGATAGATTTTTATATGCTGAGATTGCCCTAAAGAGAATCAGCTATTTTATCCCATAGTGGTTTCTCTTAACATGCTCTGCACATCCATGAATGTTCCTTTTGCACAGACACTGGCAGGAGTGTGTTATGTCTGCTCATCCAACTGCTGCCTGTCTTTCCAGGCGTGGGGCTAAATAGACCCCAAGGAAGACAGAGCATGGAGCCTTCTGTAAGCAGTTTCCACAGCATCTTTATCTACTTGGTTTATTTCTTGTATGCAAACGTGTGCATGCACCTTTTTTTTTTTTTTTTTAAAACATAATTTGTCCACATTTCATTTTCAATTGACATATTTTCATTTCCGTTTGTTCATTTCTGGAACTGTTGTATTTTCAGTTGATTTCATAGGCGGACTTGACACATACTCCTACCGACAGCCCCCCCAGGAGCATGTTGAGTTAAAGCCTGTAAAGCCTGTAGGTAAGGTTCTGGTCCCACGGACCACATTAATCCTTCTAACTGAACTGAACTGAAACCTAACCTTCTCCTAAAATAATTTGGGCATCAGATTACTGATAATTTAGTTATATTTTAATCAGAAGTTAATTAAAAATTAATCCACATAAAACATTCGGGTGAGGACACTTTGTCATTGATGGCATATCTGCTAAAGCAAGGACTAGGAGGTATCACCACGTCTGCCACCTCGTGCCTCATCTTAAAGCAAGGAGAGGCTCTCACTGAAGGATGGAATTGCTGCCTTGCTGAATTTTTAGCGAGAAAAGAGCTGGTTTATAGCTTCTGCTGCTGCAGAAACCTTAATGAGATTAACTCATTTATAGAAAAGCAGAAGTTTTTACATTTGTCTAGCTACTGAAAGGAGAAGTTATACTGAAAAATTGCTTGTCAGCTTAAAATCTAACTATCTGTAGAGTTTCCCTGGAAGTTCATTATCTCTTTGTCATCACTTATTTGCTTGCACCATGGAAATCACATTTTCATAGACTCTTCCCACCTTGCTACCTAATGAATAAGTTTGAATGCATATCTATTCTTTTTATTTGGAAGAAATTAGGGTATAGGGAGACATTACTTGTATATGTATTTTGGCAGAAGCTCATATAACTTCAAAGAAATGATTTTTTGAAGTATTATTGGTAAAGCAGAAGTTGTTAATTTCAGAATTCTTTATGGCTGGAACTTGTTGTGGTGTTGCTTTCTGTCTTTAAATTTACCTTTGGGCCTTTGATGTCTCTTAAATGCAACATGAAATGCACCTACAGCTAATTGACTGAAACTGATTTAATTACTTACTCTATTTTACTTATCAATTAACAAAATTAGAATCGGTTGAAGGTTTTTCCTGGTGTATGCATGTGGGCATGTGCTAGGAGTTTTAATTTAAAGTGAACAATTGCTAAACAAATGTTTGGGGTTGGAACTTGACACCTGCACTTTGCGACTTTATTAATTTTTGCAGGTTTTTAAAATATATTTTATTCATGATGCAGCTTTCAATTTGTAGAAATAAACAGGCTCAAAATTTTACAAAAAATTTACCTAAATATTATAGAATTATGAAGGCCCAAAACTATGGTGTAGAACAGGAAAAAATGACACATTAAGACAACTAAATGAAATGATGAAACTTCTGACTTTTGGCTAAAGTACATGCTCTACATTGAAATCTACATTTTTAAAGTAATATTTCATTACATATCTATTTTGCTGCATTTTGTGTCAGAAAGATGACTGCAAAATGAGGGTTTGACCCCTCTGAATAAGCTGCTGAAGTATAAAGTTAAATTGATATTCAGGAGGAAGAAGGCTACACCTACAACATTTACAGCTCTCCTTGAAAGATTTTAATGTCTAAACCTGCATTCAGATTAATTGTAAGCATCAAGTGCATAAATGTTTAGTATTTTCTTAGGAAACTTACTATAATTAAAAAAGAGGATAAAAGACATTCATGAAACACTTACAAATACATTCCCGCAAAATATATTCATTTGTTCTGCAGTAGAAAAGTCACAGCATCCAATCATTTGTTCTTTGATTGCAGATTTTCAATATGTAGCTCAAGGGATTTTGGGGCTGTTGGTGATTTTACAATACTGGAGAATAAGTGTTATCTTCCCATTTCCTATGTATGTATATCCTTGTACCCTCTGGCCTCTTTATTGCTTCAAGGAGTATAAAACTGGGAGAGAAATTATATTGGGTTTCCTTCTTTATTGATGGTTGTTTATTCTTTGTTTTTGGTCGTATGTACTGAAAAATATAGAGGACCTTTATCTAAGATGGGAGGGAAATTACTGTCAGTGATCAAAGTCTGAATTAAAAGCCAAATTGCTGGAAGTAATTTGGTCAGTGGATTGTGCCAGAACTTTGCAGATGCTTATCTCTCTGCAGCACATTAGCCTTCTTGACTTCTTTTGATAAGTTAATTGCTATCTGTATCAGTTATATACAGTCTGAAAATTCTTAGTATCCCTAAAAAAATGTGACTTCTGATGTCCAAGCTGTGCAAAACTCCATTTCTGAGAGTTAGAATTCTCTTAGAACTGAACATGAATAATGCTTGTAAAAATACACTAAAAGTCTTTATAAATGTATCTTCATAGATGAAAGCTTGGCTATATTTCTCTTTTTCTCGTCCCTTTTATTTCCCTTATTTCATTCATAAATTACCTAAATACAGCCCATTGAAAATACAAGGCTCTGTGGTCTCATCCAAGCTATGCAGAAGACAAGTCTGTTTTTTTTACAAGTGTTCACATTCAGTATAATGTGTGCTTAGTGCCTCTATAATTATTAATGATTAGCAAGACTAAGATTAATTTTCCTTCTCACCTCTGAGGAGAAGTTAAATTTGAACTTGTTCCCATGGGGAACAATTCTTAATCCAAACGTGAATGATCATGGCTTCTCTGTTTGCTCTGAGTTCTGCCTGTAACTCTGCTAGGCTACAGGACAAGGAGAAGCAGGATCTTTGCCCTCAGCCATGCAGTCTCAATTAAGATGTGTATAAGGCACGAGTAAACAGGGGGAGTTGAAAAAAAAAAAAAAATTTTGTTCTCTTTGGGACTAAAGCACATGGGCTGCAAAGAAGAGTGTTGTGCCTGTTTCAATCACAGCATCACAGCCAGGTCACTCAGTAGTATTTAGAGTGGCTTCATGTTCTGATATGTGGAAAAGAGAGGAGCATGGTAGCTAGGAGGAAAAAATAAGAAGCTACATTTTGGCTTGCTATATTACTACTAATACTAATGATATCATAATACATGTTAATAAGAGTATATGATAATTATGCTGTAATAGGAACAATGTAATAATATAATAATTAAAATCATAATTATAATTGTAATAGTAGTAATAATAATAAAATAAAATAAAACTACTACAGCTTTGAGCAGCTCTATCTGGACAGACCCTGGATCCCTAATTCCAGTTAGGGACATCCCTAGCCTTTTTAAGAATATTGCTAACTTGTGCTCGTTGAACTGATCCACTGTATGAGAAACTGTGCCAGTGGAGAGGTCACCAGTCTGTGATGTCCTGTTTGTATCTTCTCCTGAGACTTCACCTGTCTTAAAATTGCTCTGAAAGACCAACATAGATTTTCCAAGATTACACAAGTGAAAATGGTTTACAGGGAGTTATGTGAGAATACATAGATTCAGCAGGTGTGTCACTGTGGCAAGGACTATAAATTGTGTCAGTCCAGCTCAAATGCTCATATTTGTAACCAATTCATGTCAGAATTTTATAACTGGATGAAAATATGTCTTACACTGTTGAAATATATTATGCTAAAATGAATCTATTATTGTGTTAGCTTCAAATATGTTTTACCAGCTATGGGACGTCTCCCAAATGTTTTCTTGCCTTTGTGGTATGCATAGCTCAAAGCTACTGCTTTGTACCCAGCCATTCATTCCTGACCATATAGGTGAGTCTCGCAGCTGAGGAAATTAGTGACCACATGAGATTTATTCACTTGTTTATTCATTACTAACCTGTCAGCTGGTATAAATTTACAACTTACAAATTAGAAGATAAAATAGGTTTTCATTTGTAAGTAATTCATATATCCTGCTTTTTAGGTCGAAGTAAGTAATGAATATGGACTCAAGACTTCTGCTGCTGTAGCTGAAGAAACAGGTTTTAGAAGAAAAGACCAACCTTGTGACTCATCGTTCTGGAAGAAATCCACCACATCCGTTCCTCACGGCATGTGGATTGTTCTTCCTACAGGCTCAGTGTCATTATCAGCGTTGTTATTTCGTAGATCTTTGTAGATGATCTTGAATTTTTAAATAATTTACTTATATGGACACTTGTAAATTGTAAATTCTTTTCTTTTTTAATTTCAATATTTTTAAAGTGTTTAGTGTTGAGGCATGAAAACAAAACAACCTGTGAAAACTAGGAGGAGGGTGTGTCTTTCTCAAAAAATCAGTATTTTTTGACTGAGAGGATCATACTGTGCCTGGACAAGATTGTGTCAGTAAACAGTAATTTTGACTCCAAAATATGCAGCAGGAGTCAAACCCTAACAGCGTACAAGAGATCATTTCAATGCTGTGTTTAGAATTCACAATGTCCACTCCTTGCATTGTTTGAACTGCTGAATTGCAGTAGGGATTGATCTATGACTCTTCTTACCCAGATGTTCAAACACTAGTGTACTCACCTAATTATTGCAATTAATTTATGACACCTTTCCTAATCTCTTTTGCCCCAAGTCCATCACGAGTAGCTGCCTCTGATTTGAAGAGAAGTGGGACAACTGCTCAATGGATGTTGGTCTCTAGGAACCCTTACACCCAGGGCTGTTAAGATGTCTGTGATTTGCACATTTTTAAACTCCTTTCCTCCCTTCTCCCAGGAAGAAGCCAAGCATGAATGTACAGTACAAGGCACCAACTGAAGCCTTAGAAGCCTCTGGGGACTAATTTTCTCTTAATTTAAAAGTAAACAAGCAAAACTGAAAAATGTGTGTAAAAATTTGTAAAGTTGTTTGTAAATACTTCTAGACAAAGAACATGTATGTAACTGTGGTATTTTGTTTTCTATTCTGTCACCACTAGCATAAAGTGATACACAAAGCTATTTTCTCTGGAGAGCTGGCAGTCTTTTTAACAGAACACTTTGTTTCTTTCATCTTAAATTACAATATAAAGTGCTGTGTAGATTTGTATGCCCCAGGGAGTCACATCTCCCCACAGAGCCTATGTGCCTCAACATTGAGCAGAAACATCATGAGGATTTTGAGGCTGTTTGTGGTTTTGCACTTTTCTTGCTTTATCATTTCACTGGTGGGACAGGAAGAGTGTTCCTTCTAATACATGTTTCTCTGCACCAGAGGCTGAACAGATGCCCACAAAGTCCCTCCACAAATACCCTAAGAAATCTTCTGATCTAAACAACAATTAGGTCCTAAATTTGCAGTCTTCTCTTGTATCCTGTATTTTCAAGTCTGAGCAGGTGAGAGCTAGAAAAAAAGTTTGTTTTGATTCTTTCCCTCCTAAAATCTGTGTTATTTACCAATATGAACCTCTTGGGAATGCTAATAAATACAATGGAAGTACAGTCTATAATTTTCAGGTGACGAGGGTCTTTCCAGCTGGTTAACTTAAAGACCTCACCAACTCTGGAGAAAACACAACCTGAACTCCGGTTAACCTTCCCTGAAACTGAGTATGAAGTATTAAGGTAAAGTCAACAAGAAATGGCAACTGAAAAAAAAACCCTTCCTCAGTGCTTCTGGGGCTGGATATACCTCAAATAAAAGCCTTCAACAGAACCCAGTGCTGCCCTCAGGACCAGGTGGGAAGAACAGGAATGAGTGCTACGCCCCCCTTGATGGCACAGGTTCAACACACTGTTCTGGCAGAGGTTTGGAAGTGCATGTTTCATTTTCTGCCAAGGCATGTCTGATGGGCCATGTTTTGCATATTTGTCTGAAGGTGCCTGAGACCTGTCTTTCTGTAGGTCCTTCAGAACTGTGTACGTCGCAAAACTTCTGCAAAGACAGAACCTGAGTTTTCTCCCATTTTGATCTTCATATCGATCACTTTTTTAGCTGGAAAATACAAACCAGTATATCCCAAATACACTTAAAATCTCAGAGTCATTACCAATACAGTGAGTGTGCCATCTGTCTCACTTAACAAACAGAACAATCCTGATTGAAAGGAATTTGTCTTCATTAGAATCAGCCAAAATGCAGACTGAAATGCCAAAGGAAACTGTCTTTTTTTTTAAAACTGAGACACCCAAAATAGTATCAATCAACCTGTACATGTTGGGGTAAAAAAATCTTGAGAATAATAAATGCATTTGACTGTTAATTGCTGTGTCCTGCAATATGGTAGGACACACTGGCAAACATTTTTGTAGGAAGCCTTGAGTAGCAGTTCTTTTATTCTGGCAAAACATACTTTCAGTAAGGTGTTAGGTGAGTCCCAGATCAGCCAGCTACACAGGAAATAAATGTTGACTCTCTAAATAAACTTGGATAGTTTTCTTAAGCTTAACTGAACCATGCAATTTCAGGAAATGACTAGGTTTGTACTGCAAAACAGAGAGTCTTAAAACCTCAGAGATTATCAGTTGCTACAAACTGTTCTGGCAGCATTAATAAGTCATGCTGTTACAATTTAGGCCAGCTGAAGATATGTCCTTCAAACTTTTAGATATTATTTTTCTGAGTTTCTGCTTAATTCCAGTTTTCCAGAGAAACCGATTTGCCACAGTGCTTTAAATGACAGTAAAACTGGGGATGTGACTGCAGAAATATGGCACTACATGTTAACTAAGGACTGAGCCAGGTACCACCAGTTTCCTGAAAGAACACCTGATGTATGGAGGATCTGAAAACAAAAATTGTAGCAAGAAATTAACATATTTTTTCCTGATGCAGTGGCATACAGTGATTATATATTCCAATTTCTGGAATTTATGTTTGGACGCTTTCATATCCATAGAGATTTTTTTACATAAAATATGGCATAAGTTTTTTGAAATTCAATTTTGATCTGAAGGAACTCTCTAAAATGAAAGCGTTCACAGCCTGGATTGGCTGAAGGGTGTTTTTTTTAGTGCTAAGATATGTCTTTCACTATCATAGATAATTTTCAATAGAGCTCTATCAGTTAAACCCATGGGAATTGATGCCTGGTTTTATCCAGTAACTGCTTGCTTTGAGTAAGTGACATTGCCCAGAGAAGGGCAGCAAAGCTGGTGCAGGGCCTGTAACACAAGTCTTTTGAGGAGCACCTGAGAGAGCTGTGTGGTTGTTCAGGATGAAGAAAAGGAGTCTCAAGGGTGACCTTATCACTCTCTACAACTCCCTGAAAGGAGGTTGTAGCCAAGTGGGTTCAGCATCTTCTTCCAGGCAGCTAGTGGTAGGATGAGAGGATATAGTCTTAAACTTCACCAGGGGAGGTTTAGGTTGGACATTAGGAAGAATTTCTTTGCAGAAAAGGTGATTAGACATTGGAATGGGCTGCCCAGGGTGATGGTGGAGTCACCATCCCTAGAGGTGTTTAAGGAAAGTCTGGACCTGGCACTCAGTGCCATATGGGCTATTTGAGGGGGTGGTCACAGGTTGAACTCAGTGATCTCAGGGGTCTGTTCCAACCTAATTGATTCTGTGACCCTGTGACTAAGAAAATGGTATTTACCATATATTATTAATTGGAGTTTGTAGCTAGGGGTATAGTTGCTGGTTAGCATGCGACGATGCTGACTTTTCTTTTTTAAAACCTGAGAGCACATAGTTGGGCCACTAAAAAGCCTGTAGTTCTGTGCCAAAAAAATGGCAGATTTCAGCCCAAACAACTTCAAGTGTAGGCTTTCTTTGTTAACAGCTGCTGTGCAAGCTTATTCTCCATGTTTGGATCCCGAGTTTCATCTCTTCCTCCAGCTACCCACAGCTCAGGCATTGCAACACCATTGTCACCTCTGAGCACCATGTTGGCAGCCTTTTTCTCAACACTGACTGCAGTGTGCTTCTCTGCACCCAGCTGCCTGCTGGTCTTTCACATGCGGATTATCGAGTTGAAAAAGCCAACCTAGCAATCTATCAAGGTCCTTTAACAGGCTTTGACAGTGGAAAACAAAAATTGACATCCCAAACTAATTGGCTTGACACCTTCCAGTATTAGCCTCATCTAGTTTAATTACAACAAATTACAACCTGGCAGCTCTTTTAGACAATGAAAAAATTTCAGGTTGGGGAAATGTTCCTTCTGTGTAAAGCTTCAACCCTAATAGGATGTTTTTCACAAACGAGTTCATCTCTTACCTGCTATTCTGGGTGTTTTGACAGAAACCTGCTCCTTAGTGCCCAACACTGCAATGAGGTCATGTGTCCTGCCAGAATAGCACTTTTCCAGAAGGATGGCCAGGTTGCACCCTGAGGTCATGTCAGATGGGTTAGGGCTGCCTAAGGTGGAGGGTGCCCTCATCAATGCAGCCCTAAAGAAATGGTTTCGCTCCCGACTCTGTCCAGGGATCTGACAGGTCTGAGACCAATCTGCAACCGTAACTGAGGATCAGCCTGAAAGATTCATTAGTCTGCAGAGGCTTCATGAACAAACAAATTCCTGTGTTGTAGATAACCAGGGAATGCAGATCTGTGAAAATGGGCCCATAAAGAAGATATTTTATATCAAGATTAATGCTGCAGTGTTTGCCCCTTAGAGCTATGTCTGCGTTGCTGGTAGTGTGTTCTCAGCATGTCAACTCTGATCACCTGGAATTACCAGCAGCACTCTGCTTCACTGTAAGGGGACACAAAGCTCTTCAGGACCCTAAATAATTATTTAGCAGCTAAGGACACAGATCTAGCCTGTGCTGCTTGCTCTTTGACAACTACAAATAAGTTGTGCTGTTTTCCCTAGGCTGACAAACCAACTTTATTTATCTACTGATAAATGACGGTTTCTTGACATAATTTCCACTTCCTTCACAGAAGTCATAGTTTGAATGATTCTCTTTGATTTTAAACAAATTAAACATCTGGATTTAATTCCTGCTTCCACATGAGTACCTGCTCATCAGTCACACAGCACAGTCCTGGATGTGACAGCTTTGTGGAATAGCTGCCCTTGCATGGTCTGTTGCCTCTCAAAACCAGCAACAGACTCTGAAGATAGTCTCACTAAGCAGCAGCCATGCATAAATAATACCAGGAATGCAAAAAAGGTTCTCCTTGTTTTGCTTATTCCCCTGGGACCCAATATCACTTCTTCAAGCTTTCTGTCCCAGTTTCCTATTTATTTCACACCATCCAAATGCAACCATGCTTTCAAAACACTCCTGTAAGTCAGTGCCAAGCAGACTTGCTGAAGCTTGAATTTTAAGTTGGCTGAATATGATTGCAAGAGTAATCTAATTTCTCATTTTCCACAACATTGCATACTTGCCCAATTAGTAGAGCATCATATACAAGGAGGGGTTACAGCATCCCCTAGCACGTGATGTATTTGGAATGAGAACTGTGCTACACATGAGCCAAGAAATCAGCTCCCAGTGTTGGCCCAGACTATTCAATAAAATGTCACTAGTGTGTTTTTATACTGCCTCATCTGTGTAGCCAGAACTGGGATAGCAAGCAGGTAGAGTCCCAAGTGCTGTGACAAATGCAAGCCAACAGCTTGTTTAAACAACGTTGATCTCACATTTGTAATCCACATTGCAATTTGTGGGGTTTTTCCTTGGCAAGTAAAACTCCTTGGCTTATAAATTACAGCCAAGCCTTCAGGGGTCTGAGAGTGAGTAACCTATATATATATATATGTATTCACAGTCATGGTTTTGTTTCTAAAGGCTTTATAATTCAAATAAATCTGTTTTCCCTGAAGTTTAGAGGAGCATATGTCTGGACTGCTGCAGGAAGTTTTCCTCTAAGCATTTGGAGATTTGAAGAATAAGACCAGTGGAGATCATTGCCCACCCATGGAAGCACCCCCAGGACCCATCCTGGTGCCAGCACTGGCTGGCATCTCTGGAGGAGACCCAAGCTGTGACTGTGACAGGAGGTCTCACCCCTGGATTCTGCACCCCGCAGCAGCCTGCTGGGGAACAGCCCTGGGAAGCCTCATGGGACACTCTCCTCCCCTGCTCTGCTCTGGGGCTGCACTTAGCTGCATTTAAGCCTCAGTCCTGGGCTGTGGTGCTCACCCATGCTGTGCTGTGGTTGTGTCTGTGCCTGGCCAGGGACCTCCCTGACAACAACAAAATACAAAAAGCTGATCTCAAGAAATGAGTCCTGATGTGCTTCTGATGATGAAATATTATATTCATTCACTCTGATAAAAATCTTATCTAAACTAGGACCTAAGGTAAGCTGTGTGCTTGGGGAAATATTAAACTCAGGTATGTAGCTAACAGATGTTAATATGCGTCTGATTTAAAAGGCACTTATATTAATCTGCTTCGTTAGTAAGAAATTAGACTAGTGGATAGTTTAATCTCATCAAGCCTATTTCACATCACAATAATCTGAAAGCAAAATTCAAGCCTGGGCAGGCAAGCATGGAAAGTGGCTCTGAAAAAGAGATTTGGGGAAGTAAAGAAATCAGACTTACAAAAGGCAGCACACTAAAAACAGAACTCTGTAGTGGAAAGCAAACTGGAGAAAAAACCAAAAAAACAAAAAAAAAGAACAGTGATCTTTTATTTTTTAACATCACCATGTAGCAAAAGCCTCAATATGATTGTTTACTATAAAGAAAAGCACCACAAAATACAAGCACACAAATATGTATCTGTGTCATTACTTTTGTAATAGAGGAGGGTTTCTAAAAGCTCAACTAATTTTACAGCCTGTCTTTCACCATTAAAACCTAATATGCCAAGAAATGTGGTATACGAAGGAATATTAAAAGTGAGGTTTGACTGCAGTTCTGCTGAGCACGTTATGCCACCTCATGGTTAGTGGTGGAAATACCACCACACTCAGCGCTGTTTCAGAAATACAGCAGAGGAAAAAGAGTAGCACATCTCAGTTATTGGTACATATTGCTGAAATGTTGGAAGTCCCACTGGGATCAATCATTGCAGAGTGCTAAGATCAGATCTGTGAATTATATATAAAGACAAAGGACTGCAAAACACTTCTCCTTTGAACTGTTGAATTTGCTGCTTTACTGCAGATACACTGCTAGCATAACATATAATTCAATATTGACCTGGTAGTAGCCCATAAATGCCTCCTCCTGTGGAGTTTCTGTGTTTAGCTTGTTTCAGAAGGCTGCCATTATCTGAAAGAACACACTGTTATCCACTCCAGGAAGTATCTCTTTGCCTCTTTAACGACATGACATAATGTTTAGTTACAACTGGGTAACTAACATGCAATTACAGCATTGGATGTATATAGCATACATTTAATTACTGAACTGGGATTTTACCGTGACCTAAAAGTGTTAAAGTAAAAAAAATCCAGAACCTCAGAAGAATATGATTTTCATTTGAGTCAAAAGTTCAGTAGCAAAAGGGTTACATTTTTCCATTAGAATAAATTATCCAAAGTAGAAATGGAAGCTGGCTGAACCGATGTGACCTGGAGTGCAGTCAGCCAGGTGATGGCCAGACTCTCAGCTACACTAAAGGTACTTTGGAGAAAATGTTTGTTAAAATCAATGGGTTACACTCAGATGGCTCATGCATAAATAGAAATAATCCAACTTAAGATTGGGCATTTTTTCACACAAAATATTGAAGTTTAGCAGTCCAGTGGCCTGACATTAGCAAAAGAGGAGGAGGAAAGGAGCTATGTCTCTCTTCCTCTCATGTGAGGTTTGTGATAATCAAGCTCTTAATTTGGGCATCTCAGTCCAACCCAAAGTCAGAGGAATGTGAAACAAATGTACTTCCAAATCCTGTGATTTTACTTTCTTGATCTTTCAATGAAGCATATTTGGCTTCAGAAAATTCAGAGTATAGTCAGCTTCTGAGCACCAGAGGAAGTGTAGATAAAATAAAAACATATTTAAAGAAAACTTTATTAATTAGACATGCACACGACATCTTGAGAAGTGGAAATGAGGCATGAGAAAGTTCAGTGTTCAGAGTTTTTTCTATGACTTGGTTAACTCACAAACCAGATGACCTATCCAGGACACCTGAGAAATGACTGCATAGTTTAAAACCCCTTTTCAAGAGAGAGCCACAGTCTTTCATCATGGCAGGTGATAGAGAAACCTTACCTTGGTTATCTCTCAGCTAGAGATCTACAGGTTAACTTTTTGTAAAAGTGAATGTGAAAGTCTGGCACGGTTTGCATTTTGAATATTCAGATTCTCTTATTAATGTAATTGAAAAAAGGTCTGTGCCCTGGTTTTTGATGCAAACTCAGAGATAATAAAATACTTTTGATTTATATGTCTAGAAAGGCTACGAATGGATTTTATCCCTCTTGTCCAGGGAATTCGCTTCTTGGAGCAGTAATCTGCAGCACAAAATTACTGATACATTTAGGGATTGTCTTCATTTCTCTATATTTCCAGAAAGTTTGTATTTTTAAATGATGACTTACCATGTAAATAAATAAAAATGCCAGCCTCATCAGAAAAAATACTAGTAATTTCCTGCTCAGGAGCAATTGATAGTTATAGCAAAAAAAAATACCTTTATTTAATAAAATTTTTGCAGTAGTAGTAATGTTTTTGTTCAAAAATATTGTAATCTTTTAAACTTACAATGAACAAATATCACTCTGAAACTTCTTCCCAGAGGTTGCTTAAGCAAGGAGATCATGCACAAAGCAAATGCAGTGCATTGAAGTCAGAATTTTTGGACAGTAAAGAAAGCTATAAATGATCCCTTTTTCCCTTTCTTCCAGCTCCTGCAGCTAATTTGGCCAGCCATAAATAATGCATTGCAGGACTGGTTTCCTACCTTTTGAGATTCATTCTGTTCATCCAGTGTAACTATTATGACTCTCGATCTGCTCTGTGTGACATAATTTTGCATAATATTAGGCAGCATGTTGGAAGTGAGGACTCCTTAATAAATACAATTTCTGTTTCCAAATTACATACAGATGACTTCCTGAAGCTGACTGGAATATATACTCCAAAAGCTATCTTTTGAAAGCCCTCACATTAATTACAATGACATTTTAAATGACTGATGAAAACTTGCTTGGGCCAATGCATCAGTAATTAATGGTATGTGGATATGCCTTTGTCCTTCTGGAGAAGAATGAAGACTCCACTTCCTCAGTAGATGTGGCTATTTATTTTAACACATTTGTAACTCTGAAGTCCAACTGTCAAGTCCAGTTTTTCCTAACCGGAAAAACCAAAAAGAAAATGCAGGCCTTTTCTCTTTATGCTAGGAAAATGCAAGGTGTTCTGCTAGCCTAGATCTGCCACAGCAGCTTTAAGGGAACAGCAGACACCCTGGGACTTCTCTGGAACAGCCACTCTGCCTACTGGGTGAGACCTCAGCCTAATGGCCCTCACTGTATTGTGGCTGTGACACCGTGGGACTTGCACTCTCATATTTAATCACTTGGTATCACACTCCTCTGTGAAAAGAGAGTAATAATAGCTGTGTAGCACTTGCTCACAGAAACAGGATGTTACTTGAATTTTGTGTATTTCATTTAGTGGAGCTTCTGACAACCAGGTATGGAAGCCATACCTGTAGCTCCCAGGACACCTTCCAGATTCAATTTCCATTGACTCCAGATGGTCGTGTGGTTGCAAAAACAAAGGACCAAGGCTGTACCTCAACCCAAAAGCAAACTTGTGCTGTCATCAAATTGCTTCATTCTTTGCCTCTTGCCCCAAGTGTGGTGTGGAGAGGGGATGTGCCCAGAGCTGTGTTTGGCCAAGGTGAGGGCACAGCAGCTGCTCAGGCTCTGCATCCCCCAGTGCCCTGGGGCAGGACAGGGCCTCTCACACCAGCCTCTGCTGCCACTGCTGCTGCTCCTCAGCACCATGTTCAGTCAGCCTGGCTCAGAGTCCTCACAAGGCTGGCACAGGCCAGGGACAAGAATTCTGAAAGACACATCAGAGAAGAAAACATAAGAAAGGGAGTATTCCATATTCAAAGAGAAGAGGCAATTCAGCAAAAGTATGGCAGTCACAGAAGGATTAATTCCATAGGCTCTGAGAGGAACAAACACAACAGAATAGAAAGAGCTATGCAGGAAAGCAACAGAGAGGGTGGGATTCTCTGTTATCCTTTATCCCTTTATACCCTAAATCTCTTGCATTTAGGTTTCTGGTGCCTATTTCCAGGCATGTTATGGGTGTGTGCAGGTTGAAAGTGAAGCTGCCCTCTTACATTAAAAAATACAAGTACTTTTTTAAGTATGAGTATTACATACAACAGATTGTGCCATTTTCTTCACACACTTGTTTAATGGGTGTTCTTTAGAGACAAATGAAGGGATTTAAGATATTAGGTGTTATACATGAACACATATTGCTGTAGGGCATGGGGTTTTCCTTTTCATTTCCAGCTGCATAAACTTATTAAGCATAGCAGAATTCAGTAACTAAAAATAACACGTCATTTACAGGACTGGGTTTTACCTATGGCTCATTTTCCCTCAGGGGAAAAGTAAAAGATGTTAAAAATGTCCAAACAAAAAGAAGAAACAACCACCAAAGTAATAAACAAACAAACACAATACCAAAACCCCAAACAAACAAAAAACACCATAAGCCACAAAACCACCCATGGAATAGGTTAAAAGATTCAAGTAGAAACATTCATTTTAGTACTTCATTGTACTTAAGAGCACTTTCAAACACTTAAAGCAGGTTTAAAACACTGTAAGGAAATCTGACACAGTCCTCAGACTCCCAGACTTTGCTTCCATTTCTGTGCTTAGACAAGAAGTGAGCAGTAGTGCTCTGTATGCCTGCTGCAGTCACACCTCACGACATCCTATTGCCCTCTGCAAAACTCAGTGCTATGTTGGTTTGCTGCTATTATTTTTACAGAATCAAACAAAACCCAGAAGAGTTTATTAAATGTTTTTACCAAGTAGGCAAAAAGACTTTGCTGAAGACTCCACAGCAATAAAGAGGCGTACAAGAAAAATACAGTGCAAAGACTGACATAGTGAAACAGAATTTAAATTTAGGAGATCCTTTGTGTAGGACTACTTCATTGTCATTTCCCCCTGTTCAGAAATTGCACCTGCTTGGCACCACTTGGGTTCATAATCTGAGGGCTAGGAATATTTCCCAGATTTCTAGTAATCTTGTAATCTTTTGGGTGGTTTGGCTCATAATGAGTATTAGTTTTGATCCAGCAAACAAACAACCCCTCATTTGTTCAGTATGAATATACAAACTATTGGTACAGTAGAATTAAGTCTGGTGCTGCAAGGCATGTCATGATTAATGCTTTGCAGTACGTGTTTATTTGGGCAACCCTGCAGACAGCTGTAGGAGGTTCCCTGACTGAAACCAGCCCTAGTGACAGTAATAAAAATGGAGACCTGGACCCAGCAAGATATTTGGATAATCTCCACAGCTGTTCTTTACGCCTGTCAGCTTCTGTAACTCTCATCCACCTCTTCAGATGAGTCTAACTCACTCAGCTTCACATATCTGCATCAGGTCCTGGCTACTCCTGCAAGGTGAGTGGGAAGTCCTGGCGCAGCTGTAGGTAAAGAGAAGCCCAAGTCACAGAGGGTTTGATGTGAACATTGGTTTCTTACTTCACAAATGAGAAGCAACATGCTCCGTTCTCACCTTTTTCTTTAGTGAAATAAAATCTATGCTCTGTGGCACCAGTGACTTCCCCTCCATGAGCTAAGGGGGTTGACTGATGGATGAGGGAAGCTGAGCAGTGATAAATGCACAGGTAGAGGGTCAATGCCTCAGATAAAGACATTTCTATGATGTGATGGGGCCTGGTATGGTGGAATTACATTTCACTTATCAGAATGGTACTTCCTCACTACCACCTTTTCCCTCAGGGGGCTTGAAGAAGCCCACAGCATTGCTGCTACATAGCAGGCTCACGGAGTTAAGGAATTCTCCTGGAATTTTACTGGTGGAAGGAGATTACTAACACCGAAGGTCAAATGATAAATAACGATTCCATCCTCATCCACAAGGCTGGGATTTGCATCTTTCAGATACAGGCAGGCAGGCAGATGACTGAAAGCCACAGGTACACGTTGAAGTCAAGAACAAGGGTCAAAGGGGAAGTCCAATACCTGAAGTAACACAGTCTTAACCAACTGCAATTGCCATGTCTTGCTTCAGCTTCCATCCAGGTGCTAAGGGCCAGTTTCTTTCATGGTGCTCATGTATTTCTTCTCATTTCCATATCTTTGCTGTAATCCAGCAGCTGTGCCAGCAAATCTCAGCTCGTTAGTGTAGAAACATACAACAGCTTTCAGCAGGCAGAAGCCACAGTAGGTAGGAAGGCAAAGGGAGCTGGAGAGAGGATGGCAGCTCACTGCAAGCTGCATGACAGGTCTGGATGAAGCTGACCCAGGCTGACAGGTGACCCCTCCCACACCTCACTGGAACCATTCTTGTGCCCGGGAAGGGTAGTGGGCTTTCCTTGCCCTTGCAAGAGGGGAAGAGGCAGTCAGTGCTAAGGCATGGTTCAGTTTACTGTAGTTGTGATAGTGGGTGTGCAGCTGGGAATCAGCTGGGATGCTCACCTGAGTGAGTCTCTCCCTGGGCTGTCTGACAGCAGCAGACAGAGCTTCCTGCTCCATCTGAAACTCCTCACAGGCTGTCACGCTCTCCTGCCCACCCTGGCACTGTTAGACCATGACTATCACCACACCATGGTCTAGGTTTTATGCCTTAAATGGCTACCTAGAAACAGAGACTATTCCTGTCTATTCCTAGACAGGAATAAAGGAGGTGTTTATTTGAAAGGCCTTCAGATGCACACTTTGGGCTCCAGAGGGTCCTGCCTCAGTGGATCCCAAAATGGACAACAGGTCACAAGTTCTTCACACTTTTATATCAGCATAAATTCACCAAGCAGAACACAGCCAATGATGTCATTTCTTCAGGCTTGCCCCCCTTTTCCCAAGATGATCGTTTACAGTTCTTGTTCTGGGTGACCTTGGAGAGTAAGTTACAGAGGTTTGTTATGTCTATCTTAGCATAGAGAACAGCACTTAACAAGCTACAGGAAACTTCAGAGTTACACTAGGCAGTACAGGATTTGAAAAATATAAAAGTTAAATCCTAAGGCATCAGGTTCCAGGCTGCTCTGTAGTCCTGTGGCTGAGCCAGGGCCCCATCTCCACGTGGAAGCTTCTACAGTGAGCTGAGGAAATAACCAGGATAAGTAGCCCAAACACTTTCAGGAGGACCCAGCCTGGCTGCTGTCACTTGGCCAGCGTTATTTATCACACCAAAGCAGTCTGCAGCTTAGCTGTAATGATCAAAATACAGCTGTTGGGGACAAAAGATGAAAGATTGGGTCTTAATCAGAAATGTCTAAAAAGCTTTTTCTACTGGAAATTTTCATTCTCAAATTTCCATAATTAATGGCATCAAATGAAAATGCTTTGCAGATGCATTCTCTGTACCAAGGCTCAGAGAATCTGAGAACAGCAGATGGCTTATACACATCTAAGGAGCTTTTTAATAATAAACAAATAAATAAAGATTGGAGAGAAGTCTCAGTCATGCATCTTGTTAGATGTTTAATCAGGCAGCTGAGACATCACAATTTTTAATTGCCTTTATTTTTTAGTGCTACTGTCGAATTTCAAATTACATAAATGAAGCTCTTTAATTTTTCTTGTCTGGTTTGAAGTCTTGGTGTCTAGATGATAATTTATCAGGAAGTTCTACAGGACATAGAGAACAAGATAACTACCAAAAATCCTGTTCCTCATGAAAGTATGAGATCATGTTTCTTTTTAATTGCTTCTCGTACAATTAATCATCCATCTGTCTGTATAATATTCTTCAACATTATGGCCATGACTTAAAAAAACTTGCACTGAAGTCATGGCAAGCTTAACAGGAGATAAACTGTGCAAAAGAAATAAAAATGGTGTGTGGTATTGATTTAGAGGCTGCAGCAAAGTTCATAAGAAAAATGTCAATCTAGACCTTCATTTACCATATGGGGTCATCTGTCTTGTAACTGAGAACTGAGCAGGACAATCAAGCTCTGTTCTGAAGACAGTTTTGATTTGGTTTGTTTGGTTTTTCTAACAGGATTTTTTTTTCTTCCCACAGTAAACCCTAGCCCTAATGGCACTGCATAAACATGCTCCCACTTCTCAACCTGGGGAAAGCTGATCCCAGGAGACATCTGCTTCATGTCATCCAGAAACCAAATAGGCTGGGAATTCAAAATATACACAGGCTTTGTTAGCAATGCCACTGCATGGATGAGCATTTAGTTTCAGTAAGTGCCCAGGAGCTTTATCATGGTCACCACCACCCTCCCTGGGTATAATTTCTACATAGAAGTAATTCCATTGTGTTACACAGGTATTACTTTTCTCTCATAAAGAATGAATAAAAAACCAGCATTATTTGGCACCTTATAACCTTCCAGAATGTCACTTTAAGTCCTTTTGAACAGCACAAACACATGGCACAGTTTGTGCACGTGTCTGCACTCTCTGGTGTGGCAGTGCAGGGCATGAGCCTTGGGCTTGCTCTGCTCTTGGGAAATCGAAACTCTCCTAATTTGTTTAAACATGAGTGAGACATAACAGATTTGGTGTGTTTTGTGAAACCCTGGCTTGTCAAACCTCACCTGGCATGTGACTTGTATTCTTGCCCCGTGCAGTTCCAGCAGCCAGGCCTCAGAGGGAGACATCACTGGGTTAAGCACTAAAGTCGTAGTGTGAGCATCACCATCTATGCTGAGGCGTTGTAGGAATGGCTGCCAAAGGGTAGTATATAATAAAATAGCCTGGTTTCTGCAATAAAATGCTCAATTCAGAAATTTGGGAAAACAAACGATGCCCAGTAAGCCCTGTTGTTCAAACATATGTTATTGTCTGGACTGGCATTCCCCATGCTGATGCGGTGCAATTCAACTTCTCTTAAAATAAAATTAACGTATAAAGAAACATATTTCATCTGTACCATAACTTTTCCCCACTCACTTTTAAGCATAGCTTAAAAGCTACAGTATATTCTCATCTGAAGTTTCACTTTTTGTTAAAACAGTTGGAGATTAATCCAGATTAATTCCTTTCATGTGCCTGACTCCATGGGTGTCGAAAACAAAGAGAAAATTGCAACGGATTCTGAACAGATTTCTTTTTCTTGCAAAAGCAGCTAAGGGAGGGCAAGGGTCTTGATAGTTAAGAATAAAAGGAAAATGAAAGACTTTTATGTTGAAGTCTTAGCTTGGGCTGGGATGGCTTGAGCTTCAGCTTCAGCTGGCACAGGCTGGCCAGGGAGCTACTGGGCTTGCTCAAACATCTCGTGTGTTCATGGAGCCACACTTCCCTCATCTGCAAGCATCTGAAGCAGAACAGTCAGTAATTTGGGAAGACTATGGCAGTCGTTGCTGGAAGAAGTAGTAACTGCTGGCTTGAAGTCCTGGTACAGTAATTAAACTCCATAAGGAGCCACAAAGTAGCACAAAATGCAAGAACCAAAGTGGGAAAACTACAGGGATGGGAACAAGATCATCCTGAGTTTGATGAGAAACTTAAACAAACTTTAAGAGCCTAGGAATATGTGGTGAACTAGTTTCTGTTCCTAGTAAAAGGAAACCTTACTTGTGTTCAGCTTAGTGGCATAAAGAACGTAGAAAACTGTTTCAGTTGTAACTCCAGAAAGAATTACTGGTACTTTTTGTACAGTACTTTTTGTACTCTCACAAACATTAATGAGAAATAATCATTACAAATACCTCAAATTAAAGCAAAGCAGATAATAGGTCCCTCAGGTTTCTCTCTTTTCCTCAGGAAGTCCAAGACAGGTTAGATCTGCTTTTAGATCCTGCAAATGACCTCCATCAGTGGTACAACAGTTTAAACCCTAGCAATGAATTTGGAAGCCTACAAGGATGGAAAGGACTAATTCCATCCTGGGTGAGAATGGGTTTGGCCAAAAATTTTGGAGTACTTCCATTCTGACATGGCTTCTTTGGAAAAATCCCAGAAATTGTCTGTACACTTTTCACTTTACTTCGTGTCTATTCTGTAACACTAACAACATTATTATTAATTAAATCATAAAATATATTAATAATTATTAATTAATACAATAATAATCAAGTAATTAGTCACAATAATATGTCCCATTTTCTTTTGAAAAAGCAGGTCCTTAGGAGTTATAAGTGCAAGAGCTGCTGAGTAAATCCTGGTCAAGCACAGGGATATGAAATTCAAACTTCCACTTCTGCAGTTGAATTAAGGTCATTATACCCAGTTTATATTGCTGCCTCAAGAAGTCACAGGGAGAATCTAATTTCCTAATGCGCTTCTAGCTAGAAAATTGCTATTTTTTTCTGGTCTTGCTGATCTATTCTTTAGGAAAATTGCAAGAAACTACATATGTATCATATCAGCTCTTGAACTTGTATAAACACAGTGAAAGAGATCATCAAAGGAAGCGTGGGAGCTACACAGTCACAATCTGCAGTGATTTAACCCCAGCTGGCAACAAAGATCCACACAGACACTCACCCACTCTTCCCACAGACAGGTCGTGGAGAGAATCAGAAGAGTAAATCTGAGAAAACTCATTGGTTGAGATAAAGACCGTTTAACAGGTAAAGCAAAATCTACATGTTAGTGAAGCAACCCTAAGAACTCATTCACCATTTCCCAGGAGCAGGCAGGTGTTCAGCCATCTCTAGAAAAGCCAGGCTACATCATGTCTAACAGCCACTTGGGAAGGCAAATGCCTTCTCTCCAAATGTCATCTCCTTCCTTCCTTCTTCCCTCACATCTATATGCTGAGCATGGTGCCATAAGTGATGGAATGTCCCTGTGGTCAGCTGGGGTCAGCTGTCCTGGCTGTGTCCCCTCCCGAGTCCTTGTGCATCCCCAGCCCTCGTGCTGGTGGCTGGGGTGAGACGCAAAAAGGGCTGGAGGTTGTGTGACCACCACTCTGCAGAGACTGAAACATCCCTGAATTAGCAACCCCGTGTTCAACACAAATCCAAAACACAGTCCCATCCAAACTATGTGAAGAGAATTAACTCTACCCCAGCCAAAACCAGCCCACAGTATTCAACCCCAATGGTTTTGAAGCTCAGTAGCAACAACTGCTAGAATTTACTCCTTTCAACCTTTTAGGTTTTCTGATTTTTGCTTTTCATTTACAGAAAGCTCAGTTGCAAGGGATGTTTATTCACTACATTTCTGAAAATCAAAGAATCTGAGGAGTTTCTGCTTAAGTCTGGAGCAAATGCTTTGTTCAAATGCTCCTCCAAATAGTGACAGCTATTTTTAAATGGTCTGGACTATTGTTGGATGAAAGGGTCTTGGAAAATTTTTGGTTATATAAGAACTGACAGAGAAAGCTGGCTCTTAAAACATACTGTTTACATTATGAAACAGATCTAAACATAATGAGGAAGTGATGAAAGCTGGAACAGTATCCTTATCAACAGGTGGCCCTGGGCAGAATACACTTCACTATTTGCCCTATAAATAAGCAGTGGATTAGGGAAGAGGCCTTCCCTGGGAAAGACATAAGGCTAACGAGGGAAGGTAATCAATCACTTCACAGTATCTGTCAATCTGTCTTCCATGTAAGTACTCAAACCATAATAATTTGAAAAGGCATTTAGAAGCCTTAATGGGAGTTGGATCCCAGCCAATTCTCATAGCTTTTCTGGTAAGACCATCACCAGATACATAAATGGGAACTCCACAGTAGAAAAAAAAAACCCAAAGCCCAAAAAACCCCTCACAGCCCCAGATAAAATGTTAATCACTGTGATAAAAGTGACTGAAATCTTGTGTACACCTTCCAACCTCAAACTCAAACATTCCTGAGTGAGCACTGGCACGCAGACTTCAGCCACCTGATTACACTCATGGCTATTTCTCTCTCAGGGCTCCTGACTCATAACAGCAATGCGGGTATGACACACAACTGGGAAATTATTCCCTTATTGTTCTTCCTGGTTGTTCCAACCATCCCCATACTTTCCTCACTGTTCCAAGGAAAGAACCATCATGTTCCTAACAGGCCACTAATTTCTACAGAAATCTCCCCAGTCCAGTCCAGCTTTCAATATTGTTTTGCTGAGCAGCATCCACTGCAATGAATAGGGTGACACTGATGTAAAGGGGAAAAAGTTAAAAATTAACCTAAAAATAAGATATTCAGCATAGAAGTTCTCGGACAGTAATCTCTGATTTGGATTCACTACTTTGCCAGGGAATTTTGTACACCTTGTCAGCCCAAAAGCCGTGGGGGTTTGGGTGAGTTGTTTTGTGATTTGTTTTTCCCCGTAATGAAGCTTGTGGGTTAAAGCTCTTCCTCTTACTATTTAACTCTGTATTTACTCAGGATGTTTCTTCCCTGTAGTTTCTTCCTTACCTGAAGGAATTCAAACTGGTCTTTCCTGCCTCCCAGGCAAAGGTTTTCTGAGATCAAATTCTCTGTTCTCCCCATCTAAGCTGCCTGTCCTGTTCTGTATAAGCTTGTTTGACACTTACAGGAAACGGAACCAAGACAGATTCTATAGCTAAAGGGGTGGAACAACCACCTGAAAAGACAGATGTAATTCCAGCCACCTCCAGCTAATGCTTGAATGGTTTAAATATTCACTGGAGACAGGATTTAATCCCAGCTGAATTAACTCAATGCTCATAGACTCTCTCCTGCAATCCTGCCAATTTGCCCAGTTGCGCCAGTAAGATTCCAGGCCTATTGTCTCCTCCCTTCTTCTTCCCCCACATCCCAAATATCCTGGTACATAACTACACACCATGGTACAGTAAATATCTTACTCAGCTTTAGAGACACCACCACACCCGATTACAAAATTGCAGAAAATACTGGTTCTCGGAGGCCATCTAGTGGGAAGAGCAGAATACTCCAAGAAGAAAACCACTTCAAACTTTTCCTTCTTGCAGCCTGCAAGATACACAGGGTTACCTTGCTGATCAGGGGATGTTCTTCCCACACAGCAACAAGCAAGCTGGTTAGGCTCATACACCAGACTCAGTAAACTGTTGAGTATGGTCACAGGCTCTTCTCTCTTTACCATTAGTTCTAAAAACTATATTAGGAGTTCCGTCTGTGCAATGAAAAACCATATTGTACAACAGAGCAGAGAGGAGATCTTCTTTAAAACACACTTTTCAACTTGCTGTTAGGTGACTGCCAGACAATTTTGGGTTCCTACGGTTTGCTTCTGGCTGGAGAACATGTGGAAAGTATCAGGTACTACAAGGAACAGACAGAAGTTTCTCTGCTTACAGCCTTCAGAGCCCTGAGAGGCCCATCAGTGGTGCAGCCCCCTCCCACTTTCCTGGGGGTTTGGCTGCCCGAGCGTGAGCGAGCTCCGACACTGCCCTAAGAGAGTGAGCTGTGGAAGGGCTCTGTGAGCAGCCTTCCTGAAAGCTCCTGCCCCTTGTCCCAGCACCACGTTTAAGTGCATTTAAGCTCAAGCCCTGGCCATGGGTACCTGCACTCTGGGCATGTCTGTGCTGTAACCTGTACAGTACCCCCCTCATTTATGACTATCACAGACGAGAGCAAGAAGACAAGGACTGTTGTTAGTACTTCATCCCTGCTATCTAAAAGATGACAAAAATAAAAATCTGCTTGAATGAAAGTTTATTTCATGTATCATAGAAAAATCATGCATATAATCAAGTAAGGCTTTACAACATAAAGGATATAAAGGAAAGACATATATAAATTTATAGAATATAAACTTTTCTCATCATATTACATACAATACTCTTTATAATTACACGTTTAGAAACTAATTACTACCATTACAGACATTTCACTTACAAGATTGAGCTCTGGTTTAAGGCCAAAACCTGCCCACCTTAGGCAAATTCTTAGGGCTATTCCAAAGAACTCAGCCTGAACAGCAAGACTGGACTTGGTTTCTGAGTATCATAGCTGCTACATTTACATGCAACTGTAGAGCACAACCCTCTTTTCACACTTGGTTCTATTCAGGAGTCAGTTAATAAAGTTACCTATATTAAAAAGATAACCACTTACTAAGCTGGCTGATATGACAAATGTAAAAATATCACGTTTAAGCTTGTAATTACCTGGAAGTGTTTTTCTGCTAGTCACAGTTAATGTTTCCATATAGTTTTTTTTTAACTGATCCATTTCATAGTCTCTTATGCAGTTGCTTCATGACAAAGAACAAGTTACAGAGTGTTTTACTTGAAAAACCTGAGAAACTTACCAGATTTATTCACATTTGGTACCTGAGAGTATGAAGTTCTACAAAACAGAGCTGAAGTTTATAAATCTGAATTCTTCATAAACTCCAAATCCTTATTAATGTCAACAAGAGTTTGGAAGCTATGCTAGAGAGGAGAATTATATTTGATTGTCTAATCTTAGTTCCTTTTCGGACAACACACAAAACCACTGAACAAAACTTTCACCAAGTCTGAAGCAAAGCAGAGAAAAAACAGTGTCAGTGTATTGCATGCAACTGCTGTTATCACATTATGTCACCTTTAACAGGTTTCTCATATACATTCATCTGCTGTTTAAATTCTAGCTGCACGGAACTATCAAACAAGACAGAAAGAAACTAACTTGTTTACTAAGTTAATGGCAAACTACCTCCTGACTTCAAGTGAAAATTCTGTCCAGAAACAGGAAAAGTCAGACACTTCAGAGAAAAAATTAGGTTTACATTCTTTTAAACAAAAAGCATGAGTGTCTGCATCTCATATCTGGCTGCTCACTCCAGTGACTTCCACACAAATTCTTGGAGGATATATAAAACTGAATTGAAAACAAATGAAAGTGGAATCAGCACTGAACTATGCCCTCCAATCTTACTCATTTTATGTGTATTTGCGATACTGACTTTACACTGCATCCTCACTTTTATGAAGGCCTCACAAGGTATAAGGACTCCAAATAATGTTGAATGTACAAGAGAAACAGTTTCACAAATGGGATATAACCTGCTTCTTAGGCAAAAATGTCAGTTTGCTATTATGCCTTACTATTTCGGTCAATTTTTGAAATGACAAAGGAGTCCCTGCCAAGAACTGGGTTGCATACACACATCTATGACAAATACAAGACTCTCATTTCCTAAATCATTTGAAAAGGACGGGATTTTACTATACAATGTATCTAAGTGTCTAGTGCTATCATAGTCCACATTTTACAAAGAAAAGTCTCATATTTTAAAATACAAGAAAGCATTTCCTTGTAACAAAGGTGATTACTTCAAAGTTTATAAGCATAATCAAGTCCTCTTTCCTGGAAGAAAAATACATTTTTCTGTAGATTGCCTTAAAGTGTGATCCAAGATGATTATTGTGTTATTGAATGTAAATTTATATATTAATGTTTCAATAGTGCAGAAGATACACAGAATAAATCATTGTAAAAGAAAACTGCCTTTCTGTCACTATATCAGCTTAATTACATCATGCTGGCAAATAATTCCATTTATAAATAAAAACACTGCACCTTTGATAAGATACTCAATCAAAAAAATAGGTTTGCTGAAATGCAGAAAATGTTCCTGTATAAACTGGATTATAATTATAGATCAGTTCTTTTATTTCTTCATCTTCACTGGAGAAATGGTGCAGGCTCTTCCGGGCTGTAAAACATTGTAAAAGTACAGATCATCTTAATGTTATCCTCCTTGACAGTATTTATCTTGGCAAAGTAAGTTATTTTGTGTAGCACAACAACAAATGGAATTAGAGTAGCTTGTATGTGAAGAATTGTGAAGATACATCTTCAGAAAGCTGGTTACAGCATATTTTATTACTGGAGAGGGAGAATTTAAAGCCAAGACTGTATAAAATAGTTACCCATGAGATACTGACAGTATCTACCAGAAATACTGGTACTTTTAACTCTGAAAGAATTGCATCAGAGTATCATCAGCCTACTGAAAGCTGCATGGACTGTGCTGGTGAGGACAACAAAATTGAATCCTCCTCTGGTTTATCATGTTGGCAACTCTACACAAGTTAATGATGGATGGATACAAAAATGGTATTTCAATAGAACAGTTCAGTTACTAAGTGATCACACATGAGTATATTTTTACCAGCTGAAAACAGTTTACATTTTTCATCTTGTGGTTTATTCTCAAAGTTAGGGAAGATATTCTCCCTTACATTAGCTAAAAATGCCAATTACTCATTGCAAAGTTACGATATGATGTACTTAGTAGGAGCATCTTACTCCTCAGTAACTCCCCAAAAGACTGGGGAGGAAATGAAGAATAATTTAGGATTTGGTAGCTGAGATGGAGGTAGACACAGCAGGCTGAAGAAAGTTTGCTCTACCGGAATTGTAGGCCAGTAGATCCAAAAGCTAGTGACACATCTGTCAAGCTCCTTGTGTACACATATTTGACAAAACTCACATGCAGTGTGTCTCAACAATATTTACAAGCAGACTTGGCACTTGTTTTGTCCCACTTTACTCGGATAATGGCCTGAGCAGGCTTACTTCTGTTGGGAATATAGTCTGCAGACAGATACTAGAGAAAGTAGCAAGCAAAGCCAATAGCAAACAAACACACTGCGTTCTAGTATTAGACTACAAAATTAAAACCAGACTCATTCTGTATTTTCTCCTATTTTCCCCTCAATTTTTGTCATAGTTCACCATTTCATAGAATCACAGGGACACATTCCATTAGACCAGGCTGCTCAGAGGCCCAGTTCTGCCTGGCCGTAAGCTCCATATCAAAAGTGTTTTGCTACATTTTCACAAAGAGAAGTAGCACTACTTTATGCAAAAAACCACCTTGAATTTGTATGAAATGCAACTTTTACTTCAACGCTCTCACTGACCAGCACAAATTGCACTTCTTTACATCACTGTCTACTTTCTTCATTAAGTCGACTCTTTTGATTAGAGATCAAGTCTAGACACCAAACTCAACGAGCTTAATTATTATGTTCTTCATAGTCCCCATCAGGGAGGTAAGACAATTTCATAAAAAAGCCCAGCAGAATGGTATAGTAGGGATAAATAAAGGAATAAAGTCTGGTTCCTTCAAATACTTCTCTATTTATATCCTGCTTATTTATAGCAAATAGACCAGTAGTGTCATAAACTATCAAAATGTTATGCATTAGTTACTTCCAGATTCCTAGGGTATAAACAACAAAAAAATTAGCAGTACTGTAAAATTCAAAAACTTCTTGTGCTGCCTATAGTATACAACTGTAGGGCACCATATTGCACCCCTCTGACACATCCATACTGCCTAAGCTGTATTTATAACCCCTGGTATATAAGGGGGTTATAAATACAGCTGCAAGTAAAATTGAGAACACACTGAATGACTGCAAGCCAGTTTGGAATTGAAGAAGTAATTATGGAATTATGAATGGAGTACTTTTTTTGTTTTATTGTCTTTGTGCAAGAGAGGCCAAAAAGTTACAGAGATATTTTGAAATGGTAGAAAGTCACAGAACAACGTTTTAGAGAAAGTCTAGTGAAAACAGTTTGTGGAATGCTTGGCCTTTTGATGTTACTTTCACTAAACCATTCTATTTCTAGTGTCCTTTGGTGTTTTATAAGCCTATAAAGCTTGCAGAGAAATCTTCTCAGAAAGCACTATGAGGTACTGAACTTTGACAGCTGAAAAATAAGTCCATCATCTTCAAAGCTTTTCAGTAATGCTTCACTCTAACCCCCCACATTTATAGATAATAAACTTTTTACCTTCATTAACAAAGAAATCAGCCATATAATATGCTGCTCTTACAGCAGAGGGCGAATGTGGAATGCCTGGCGAATCCTTCCACTCAAAAGGATTTTTCTCTGGATGCCATTGCAAGCCATAAATTGGATATTTGTATGCTACAACAAAACACAAAGCGTGTAAAGGTGTATGCCTTAAGAATTACATGCTTAATCCTACTACAAAATAAACTCAAACGATAAGCTACAAATATACCTCTCTTTTCAACAGTTTCACAAAAGCATAAACAAGTTGAGACACTGTTAGTCACAGTAGAACTGAAGGAAAATAAATAGGCATTGTAAAAAAAGGGTCTCATTCCATGCAATAAAATATTTGGACATCATTTTTTTGCTTATTCATTTCAGAATTAATGCATATACACACTAAAAAATAATGTTTCAAGTGTATCAGTCTCAAAGCCTCCTATCTGCTGCCAGCATCACTCAGCATTAACAGCCATACAGGATGCCACTTCCATGGGAGAGATCCAAGTCTCAGTACATCTCCTTGAAGGCCCAATCAATCCAGGGGCAGTTCCCATCTGCTCTGGCCAGGCCTGGTACATTTTGGGGGAGTCAGTGTTTAGTTCTCTCGCAGGGAACAGCGGCACAGCAGCTGATGACTGCTCTGTGATAAACCGCTTGCAGGCACGGGTGATGCCTGTCATTAGCCTAATCAGGTTTGCTGATCAAAGTGCTGTTCTTCTCTTTTGGAGGACAGCCAGGATGCCACACAGAAGAATCCCATTGGTGACAGCTGGGCCTTATGGTAGGGCTGCTAGTGGTGCACTGATCAAGATAAAACACTCCCTGAAGAGCTAACTTGTTTCCTGAGCTGAGCAAGCCCCGTGTTTGACAAAACAAGTAATGCAGAAGGCTTTTGGAGGAGGGCAATTACCAGCATTGCCGCTAAGGTAATGAGGGATTTTGCTGCTCCCTCAGCAGCCTGGATTGTTCCTCCCATACGGCAAACACACAGAGAACGCCGGGGAAACGCAAGCAGACAGCTGGGAAGCAAGGTTTGACAGAGACAGGCTGCACTGCACAGCGATTCAACCACTGCAGCACAAGTGCTGCACAGCTCACACCACAGCCAGATATGCCAGTGCTAAAGTGTAACAGCATATCTGGGAGGGGAACAGCAGTGGAAGGAGTAATGAGGCTCACAGCACTCCAAAATATCCCTGCAAACAGAAATGCTCCTCTCACAGCCAGAGCACTGACAGGGCTGATGCTCACCCCTGCTATTCTAACAACTTGCAATTCCAATTCACATCAATGCCACAATACCTCAACTACTTTGTAACAGTCACAGTTTCCAAAGGAAATTAATTTCCTTACCTTCCATGGTAGATATAAATTCCACTTCATCATCAGTATTAGTTGTCAGAACTCTATAGAAAGTTCGAAGGTCTTCATTATTTGTGAAATTCTGTGATAAGGAGAAGGGGAAGAGGGAAAAGGTATTACTTGCTTATTTATTTCTAGTTCTAGTAAAAAAAAAAGAAGTGTTTGTATGCAGGAAATAAAAAGATCAAATACCTCCATAGAGAGGCTCCATCTATGAAAGTTTGATGTCAATGGTTCAGTAGCAAGCGCACGTAATAGATCATCAGGGAAATTTCTGAACATTTTACTGTCTTTTGCAGCTATTACAAAGAAAAAAAAAAGTATTTTCCATTACCTAAACTGGTCTCAGATGGACTTATACTGATGGAAGACGATTAATAAAATGCTGTGTTAAAGTAAAATTTTTTGGCGGTAAATCTTTATTATTTTAGAATATCCTGCAAGAAATATCAGTGAAATAACTACACCAGATTTCCAATATGCTGTTACCACTTTCTACCAGTCTTTTCCAAAGAGGATCCAGCTTTGCTCCCTAAGTTCTCACTGAAATAAGCATCATTCTTTCACACTAATTTCAGTGGCCCTTCCACTCACAATGAGCACAAGTGACAGAATTTGTGCGTGCTATGTGGTCTGCAGATGGATTACTCACAAAGGGTATAATATCAACAGAGGCCAATTTTACCAGTGCTGCTGAGTGCCACAGCTCTATATTAAGGGATCTCTCTGATTTCAATACTGTTCAAATGGGACAGTAATGCTACTATTCATCATAAGGAAAGATGTGATTTGAAAAACTTAAAATCACCTGCTTTTTAACTTTAAAATAGGTCCTGACCCTGTGAATTTTGTTCAACTTGGTAACAAAAAGTGCCCTAAGCAGACATTATTTTGTAGGTCTGAAGTTTCAAATGAGTCAAAGAGCCATAATTGTGGGTTTTGCTGACTGCTCTTGGTTTCAAATGGCTTGTGCTCACTTCTCTGCTTAAGGTGCTTAGAAGTGACAGTTGCACTGACTTTACAAAAAGTCAAGGCAACTTAATAACAAAGAATTTAACAAAAAATCATCAGAAAACTCACAAACATTCATCCCATAATATTTACCGTGAACAAAACACAACACCTCTTAGCAAAACTCAGACATGAGAAGTAGTGAATTTTTCACCTGAGGTGAAGTTCAGAGGAAGTGAAAAACCATTTGTCTTGGTACGAACAAGTAAAACTTCACCACTTGTGAGATACGTAAGCTCTTCGTGTCCAAGACATGTTCCCCATATTGGGAAATAATCTCCTTTGTCGTTAGCCTAAAAAATAAAAGCAACAACGTAAGGAAACAGTAATTAAAATTTACAGAAGAGACAAGAACTTCCTGCTCTTTTAACTTTTCTTTTCTGTAGGTGGAAAGTATAACTACTACAGTAGTATGAATCTCTGCCACAGGAATTGTAACAGTTCAATTGCAATGAAGTAAGCATAGACTCCCTTAAGAGTTTCTCCTAAAACATGAAGGCTTAAGGACATACGTATGTGTGTTGAAGCAGCAAACAGCCTAATGTGGATATTGATTTTACTGTTCTGTGAGTAATGTTGAGAGCAGCCTAAACAGAAACCACAAAATGGCAACATTTCAATAAAAAAAAGCAATCATTAGAAGGGACACAGAAGAGTCTCACCATTTTCAGGGAAAGCCTACTTATTATAATTCATACTTTTCTATGAAGCATGCTATGATCACATAGCAAGGGGCCTTTGCAATGTCTGTGCCCACACAACTGTAATAGAAAACATGAATCCTACTACTAGCACAGCTACGGTCTTATGTGACTTACTTAAATGATTGCTTAACTAGCAGGTTTGGACTTATGGTCAAAAAAGACAAAATGTGCATTTTGAGCAACATTAAAAAAAAGCAATAATTTTCAAAAGAATAAAAACTGGCAGGTCAGTGTGAAAACAGTATTTAAAAAAAAACAAAAAGGGAGAAAAAAAGAGCAAATAACCAAGAACACAACTAGTTTCTTGTGACTTAACTAAGCATGGTGCATACAGGCATTGGAAATCTGCATTTTTAAATCATTTATACCTGATTGTAAGCACATGTTGGACACTAGGATATTTCAGAACTCCTGTTTTTGTGAAATCTGACTAGCTTTTCCTAACTTGTTTCTACACATTTTTAAGTTATGCATATCACAACACATACACACACACCACCCCCGAAGAGCTGCTGCTCGAAGCCATTTTTGAGAAAGCTAAAATGACAGGCTCAGAATAGGAATGTTCCCCCACTGCATTACTGACAGTCTGATAATAAAAGCCCACAGAACTACTTCTCCTCAGAGGAAAGCAAGGAAGATGTAAAGAAAGAAGGCTGATAGGGCTGCAGAGTCTTCATGACCACCCATCATGTACAATGGGGCACAGGACTTAGATGAAAGACAGACAGTGGAGTTGCAAGTGAGGACTAAAACTACTGAAGGCAAAAAATAAACTACAGTTTAAAACAAATTACAATTGAAACAAAGACTTTTTTTGCCCCTTCCCCTTTTTTTAAAATAAACTAGAACCTGGAGACTAAGCATGTATTAAACAACACTCCAGACATCACATTTTAAAAACTAATTTAAGAGCTGGAAAACAGTATTTAATTTAGATTTTTGCCTAACTAGTAAAATTCTACTGACTTGAATGGGGATTAGCATTTCACATCCTCTATTCATACTAAAGCAGAGCCAGATCAAAGTAATTTCTCATTGTGAACACCTGCAAATGAAAAGGACCCCTCATATGTTTTAGAAAAAGATAAAATTCAGTCATTCTGCACTTGTAAAGATACTCTTGACTATTGTAGCTTACCTTACATGAGTAAAGCTAGCAATATTTTATAGCACTAATTAAGATTTGAAAGATGAAAATCAAAACACAAAATTATCAAAAGCAGCAAAGAAAAAAACCCTGCCTTGATAGAAAAGGTTGCCTAGGATGAACTGAATATTATTTTCTGCCTTTCACTCACTAGTTGTACACACACCAGCTAATAAACCTGTTGCTCTGATCATAAAGTGACAGAGGCAATTCATTTAATCATTGTGAAATGTCAACATAATTTCATAATCGTACAACAAACCACAAGAAACCCTTGCCCCAGTGCTGAATACCCAGACACAGGCTGCAGTTCACAGTGAGCAGATCCAAAGAGACAAATGAAATTGTCTCACGTAAAAGTGAAACAGTCTTGCAAGACTCACCACAAATAAAGACAGACAAAAGAATAAGAAACATTGGTGCCCCAGGGACTGAAGAGTAAAGGGAGCTCAATTACTGAATTACAGCAGCTGACTGAATTCCACTGCCTGCACTTTCCTTGCCTGCTGTTGGAAAGTCAGCAGCAAAGGTGGAAGAGCAATTCCTCATTGTAAGTTCACAGAGAGCCATAAAGCCTCAGGTACAATGAATAAACAATACTGTTCTCACCTGAAGGACTTTGGAGTTTAACACCATAACAGAACATACAACAGGAGTGGGTGTCACAAGCCTGAATCTTAAGCAATTAATGCAGAAGCAAGAAATAAGCTATTTTCAGGCCTACAGTTACCACACTGAATGACAGTGCAAAACTATGAAAAATATGAATCTGGTAATTTTGATCTCTGAACAGTGATAGCAACAAGAACCAACTGCTCCTTAATAATTACCTCCAAGGCCTTGTGGTAAAATATCTTAGCAACCCTTGAATACTCTGAAGTCTTAAGATCCACACCACCTCCTGGAAAAAGTACCCTGAAAGGCAACATCCATGAATATGGTTAGCAACAGTGATCAACCCAGAACTTGGACAATGCACACAGAGAAATGTCTGATAGCAGTTTTAGGAGTACGGTTCAGGTCTAGGTTTTAGAAATCTAAAGACAGGCATCCCATTATGGACAGCACAGATCTAGTCAGGAAAGTCACTGGGGAATCAAACAGGTTTTGAAGAGCAGGCACGTGAGGGGTGGGTAGGTTGATCAGCCCTTTTGGTTCCACTGGCTGTACTGACTAGCATTCTGTTAATTATGCAAGTTTGCACAGCTAGTGCACATGCAGACTGGTGGGTTTGGGTATTTCAGTCTTTATTAAATCATAGTGTCCTTCTACTGAAGAACGGTTTCTCTATCAAAGTATAGGTCAAGCCTATATGGAAGCCTATAGGTCAACATACGGAAGAAGAAAGTAAACAGAAAATACATAAAACACACAGATTTCAGCTGGTTTACAAAAGGGTTGCAAGCCATGGCTCTACCAGTTCCTACCCTGACTCTCAGCTGGCTCTCACTACCACTTTAAAATTCCAGCCCAAATCTCAATTCATCCTGCTCAGTTTCAGAAAAGTAGGATTGTGGCCCTGGCACAGTGATCTTCTTACAGGAGACAACACAGATCAAAAAGTTCCTATCAAAAAGGAAGAAAAGCACATTTGACCATAACCTTTGGTCACACAGGATCCCAAAGAGCTAAGTCAATCTCAGGCACAATTTCAAAGAAACAGTGCACAAGCTTTTTCCACCACAAAATATAATCAGGAATGGCAATTTCCTGTGTGGCTCCCCAAAGCCAAACCAACACCACAGAAGAAAAAGATTCAGTACAGCCTAGCAGAGAATTTACATGGACACACAATGACACAGAAAATAATCAAGTATCATCAGAAACAGTAACACAAAATAAAGGAAGCCTCTTCTGGCTGTTACTGGCACAGTGCCTGCAGAACCGACACAACTGAATGTGTGAGCATTCCCTAACCCACTGCTGCAGAACCTCAGTTAGATTTACTCAATTCAAACACCAGTTGTTGATTTTTACTGAAATGAATAAATAGATTTCCTCTACCTTTCTGTGCTCTGGAAATGACAATCTGTATCAGTGAGATACTAACAAGCAGTTAGACACAACTAACATCTCTAATGATCCCAAGCATTTGCAGAGCAAATGTGCATTTAAACCCTCGTGACCAGGTTTTTTTACGGTGGGTAATGCACAGAATGACGTAAAAAACATCAAGTATTTGGTTGTAAAATAGCATTCACAAAAATACAAAAAACTTTACCTCATAGTGTCAACACTGAAAATTAATATAGCTGAAGGTATTTTCAAAACAGGCCAGATTATAGATTTCTTCAGAGAAATTAGTCAAATACGGTGATCTTTACCTGGAAATTGCAGAAAATTCACTCCACCTGTTCAAACCAAAACCTGGACTATACTAATCAGGAAAAATGATTGTCATTTTTGGTAATGCAAAAAGGAAATAACTCATTAAGTAGCAATGATAATGGCTTGACATTGCCATAAGCAGATTGAAATGCAACTACGTGTATTCCAGTATCTCTAACTGGTTGGAGCTGACAATTTCCACTGGGCATTTCAATGGCTACCTCAGGAATATATTCATAAAACTATGTCTCTACTACAGTAAATTTCAGGATTTTAAGAAGGTAGCATTTAATAGTAATTTCCAACTTCAAAGAACAATATGGAAGATCAATATATCTCCTTATTCTGAATTTCCACAGAATAAGTAATTTCCTCCAGAGATCTTTCTTGTTATTTAAACATGGTTTTATTGTGGAAGCCAACAGGTGACAGTGGAGGGCCACAAGAGCAAAATTAGACCATCCTTACTCACCTACATAACACAAACTCAACTGACTTCTGACTGCAAGGACAGACAGAAGGACAAAGAAATGGATCTACTTGCCAAACACTCCCCTGGATTGATGTAGGTGGTGAGGTGGAAACAGTGGGAGACCCCATTGGTGGAAAGCCCTTCTGGCAACCAAAGTGAAGCTGGTAGCCATGGGAAAGGAATGCAATGATTCATTTTGTCTCCAAGAGCACAGCAGAGAAGACATCACTGTTTTATACTCGCTTATATCACATGACTGAAAAGAGCCAAGTCTAAGCGTCCTGGGCATGTTTTTGTACACAGGAGGACAATGCCCTCCCCAGACAGCCAAAGGTCTAAATATGCAAGGTCTACACATGCAGATTAACATTCCAGTAGATGCATAAGCTTAACAAATGTATTCATGGTTTAAGACACTCATCTCATGACTACAAGTAGCCAAATCACATGCTCTGGCCTCACACATCAGCTGTGGAGTGTAGCAGCAGCTGGTTTTACTCTTCTGAAGTTCACTTTTAACACACGGCTACAAAAAACATTTAAAGTTTTGACTTTGCTTAGTTCACAATAAAATCTGTTAGGCAAGATCACATTATCTCACATTTGAAATGTAAGAAGAACACAGGGATGGCAGTTGCCATAGATCCCCTGAAAAGCCAGGAAGTTTGTCTAACAAAGACCTAAGCTACAGAATCACAACAGGCAAGTGTAGCAAGAGAGAGAGCACACATGGAGAAAAGCGTAGAAGAGAGTGGATAACAGAAACTTTTATAACAGAGGAGATATGAAAAGGACTGAAAGAGGGGGAAGAAAGGGTAGAAACAGGGGTGAAATATCAAGCAAGTGCTATTAAACATCAAAAGGAAGGTGACAGCTCAAATGAGGAAGACAAAAAAATTAACAAAGAGGAAGATGAGTATTTCACTTGCCAAACTGTTCATAACTATAATGCCACTTCTGCCTGCCTGAAGACTAGCACAAGGAAATGCCAAGACGAGCCTTGGCACTGTTGCAGATTATGTCAGTGTTCCTCAAGGAAGGAAAGGCAGCACACCAATACTGGCTGAAACAATGCATTGTGTGTCTTAGAACCTATTTTCATGTCTGTAGTGCCCAGCACAACCTCTCGAGAGTGCAGGATGCCAATGTTCTTGGGAACACAGCAGAGCTCAAAACGAGAATTATCATGTCTTTCAAAAGAAAATCAGTGCTCAAAACTTACCCGTTAATAGAGTGGAATATTTTATCATATTCTTCATCTGTAAGATTTAATCTGAAACACCAAAAAATAATTACAGAATACATACGAAATACATATATTTAACCACAAAAATATCATCTCTATTGAACAGCAATGTCTGTTACAGGAAATATGCAGAAGGCATACTTTAAATAGAGTAAAATAGACACAAATCAAATTAAACATTTCACTTGAAACAGCTCAATCCACAAGACTGAAAACAGGGCCCTGTCAGGTACAGTTCCTGATGAGGTACTCTGAGACCCTTTTGCAGACACTTGAAAAATTTACCATTTACATGAATGGCATGGTTATTATTTCCTGCAGACCGGCAACTCCGGTTCCCAGCTGACTCCAAGAAGGGCAGAGCTGCAAACAGTGGGTCACACCCATGCACCCCCAGCCTCCTCGCCAGCGTGGCAGTATCAAAAGCAGAAAAGGCCTCGGCTGTTGTAAGCCCTGCTCAGCAATAACAAAAACATCTCTATATTATCAACCTGTGTTCAGCACAAATCCAAAACACACCCCCACACCAGCTACTGTGAAGAAGATTAACTCTAGCCCAGCCAAAACCAGCACAGATGGCTACACTTCTGCAGAACTGATATGCTGGGTGTAACTGAAAGTGTGCAGCTTTGCTGCAAGTAACTTGATTGCCAGAATTAGAAGCATCCATTCATTGGAGAAGCTTCTGGTGAACAAACATTCTGAAAGTTCCAGCAGTTACATGAGGAATGCTGGCTTCTAATTTGGGCACTTAAGTGGTGCTCTTATTGGACTGTGCGTATACAACCTCTTTTATTTTTCTGCAGCTGTATTACTATTGGTTTTAAGTACAAAAATTTATAATTTATCATCTGGTTTCAGTGCTCTTAATATTTTGTAGCTAAGCATTGGTATGAAGTAGTGTCAGCTGTTACTTACTCTGCTACTTTTTACCAAACGACCAAAATAAAAGGAATTAAGTGACCCATAGTTTGAACTGGACTTTGGTTTCTGAAAGGAGTACTATCAGCCCTCCTTGATTCCTTGAATTCCAGGGCTACAAAATGTGAAAAAAAGATATAGATATCTATGTACCTAGGTATCTATGTGTGTTTGTCTACACAGTAGACTGAATATAACTAACTTCAAAAACCATGCATGCAAACTACAGAAGGCAATTTTACTGGTAAAAAAAAGTAGTACTTTTCAAGAAAAGACTATTTATTAACATAAGAACTATTAAAAAGTACATGTTTCACTCTGCTTTTATTCTGAATTTTGAAACTCTCTAAAAATTGTAGCATCTTCAAATGATTTTTGAGGAGCAATAAAGACTCAGAAAAGCAGCACAACTGCTTTCTGTGCCTCTAAAACGGCACATACCTTACATAATGCAATTATTATCCACTCCAAAGGATATAAAAAATGTACCTTATTGGCACAACTCGAGCACCGGCAGATTCCACAAACTTCACATATGACGCTGCAATGTAAGATCTTCCAAATCTCTGGTACTCATCAAAGTGACATTCCTGTGACAATATTCCTGAAGGGCCCAAGGAAGACAATTAGCACCACATGAACGGCAAATGCTACACTCTGAAAGAAAAATCCCAAAATCACTGAATCAATTGGGTTGGAAAAGACCTCTGAGATCATCAAATCCAACCAAACACCACGTCAACTAGACCATGATCAAGTGCCATGTCCAGTCTTTCCTTAAACACCTCCAAGGACGGTGACTCCACCACTTCCCTGGGCAGTCCATTGCAGTATCTAATCATCCCTTCTGTGAGGAATCTCTTCCTAATGTCTAACCTAAGCCTCCCCCAGGTGGCTTAAGACTGTGTCCTGTTGTTCTATTGCTAGTTGCCAAGAAGAGAGTGACCCCCACCTGGCTACAACCTCCCCTCAATCAATTGTAAAGAACGATAAGGTCACCCCTGAGCCTTCTATTCTCCAGCCCAAACCACCCCAGCTCCTCAGCTGCTCCTCCTAAGACTTGTGCTCTCATTAATTAATTAAACTCCCATTTTCTATATGCCAGCTTGCAGCGATACATTTACTGCCTAGAGGAACTGCGGGCACCGAGACAACGGGGCATCAATTACGGCGCCCAGTCACGAGGTACACATAAACACATTACCCGGCTAAGACCCGGCTTCCCTGCTATGACTGCTCAGCACTGTAGCTTCTCTCTAATAAGCTTCCTTTTTAGAGAAAGGACGTATAGCGTAACGCTGCTTATAGCAGCTCTAGGCAGACCCCCGCTCCGGGAGCAGCTCGCTGCGGCAGCACGGCGCGGGCAGGGAGCGAGGCGGCCCCGCGGCCCCTTACCGATGATGGGTCTGTCATTGCGCTCCGCCGGCAGCCCGCGCCGCGACAGGGAGGCGGCGGAGCCGCAGCGCAGCAGCAGCAGCGCCAGGAGGAGCGCGGCGGCCGCGCCGGGACCGAGCCCTGCCAGGCTCCCCATGGCCACCGCCGGGCACGGATAACGGCTCCCGGCAGCCTCGGCTNGCAGCTCCCGGCCCGCCCGCAGCGCGGCTCGCTGGGAAATGCAGTCCCGGCTCGCTGCCCCGCCCGCGGGCCGAGCCCAGTCGCAGCACAGCCCCTGCTACCTCCCGCCGCCTCCTCCTCCCCCGGGAAAGGGACGCTGGTGTCGCCGAACGGTGACAGACTTGGCTGGTTCAACCAGAAAACGTTTATTAATTAAAACGGTGTTAATACATTAAAAAAAAAAAATTAAAAAAACATTGTGCATTGCATCGTGCTTACAGTCAGTAGTAAATTATATTCGCACCGTTTAACATGAACATTAATTTTTTTAGAGGCACTTCCGATGCTTATAAAGAATAATGCACTTAGCGACCTTTGTTTTGTTGACTGCTGCTCAAAGCTGCAACACCACCATACCATTATCTCCCCCATTCATTACGTAAATTATCTTGTGTCCTTATTATTAGCAGCAATTGCAATTAAGAGTTCCCACCTCCTATATAATATGTAAACATTAAAAAATAATTAACAGTTCAGGACAAAATAACTGCACTCAGTGCTCTAACTGTTGTGTTACACAAACCTGCTAGCACTTAATAAGAGACTTGGTATTTTTGAAGACATTTTGGACTTTATATTCATCGACCTGGGGAAGCCCAAATAAAGATTTAAAAAACACCCAGCTACATACGCATATACATATACATATGCAATCAAATGAGGTTTCTGCTACATAAACCAGCAGCGATCAGAGATTGGTTTCATAGGAGAAGTTTAAATTTTCTTGTTCACTGAAATACAGTTCCTTCCTTTGTGCAGTTTACATGCACAGATTAAAATTGAAGGGCTGTAATATTAAGACCATAGCTTCGGTTCTCCAGCTGGTAAATGACTTGGAACTTGAGTTACACACTTGAACAATTGCCAGATACCTGACTACTTAGTCTATTTTCTTATAAAGAAGAATTCGCAGTTCATTGAACTCCTCTATTTAAGGTGCTTTTGTATCACAAAATAGTTCAATCTGAGAAAAAGAAATATATATGAAATACATTTTCATAGAATCATATATCTGAAAAGGGTTTCTTTAAATTTAGGCCTCATATAAAAATATTTAAGAAAAATGCACTTGAGGAAATTCAGGAATTGGAAGAAAAAAATTAAGAAGTTTTTGTCAGTTTTGAAAGAACTTCTGGCATTGATCTTACCACAGCAGAAGAAATTACAACCAACAAGTACTCTAACGGGTCTTTCACAGATGTTCCTCTTGCTAATAAAGAATAGTTTCCAATGACTTTGCAATAATGCCTTATTAATCATAATTTAAAGTCGGACATTTCTAATAGTTTAATTTCTCTCCCCTAAGCTGACATACCATCCGAATGTCCTAAAGATTACAAAATAACTGAAGTTATAATTTCTAGCTAACTGCAATAAAAGCATTTGTTATGGATTTATTTATATGAAAATTCATATGGAATGCTTAAACATATAGTGCTCATGCAAAAACAGAACAGAGTTAATAACTGGGTAAATGAGTTGCCATTGGTGTACTAACAAAGATTTTAGGAAAAAGCTGAGAAAAGTAAAATAATGGTTGAGACTACTAAATACAGGGGATTGCAGAATGATACTGCCATGTACTGTGATATCTTTTACACATGCAGTGTTCATATGTCAATAATGCCTCCTCAAAACAAAACCCTGTTTTCAGTAAGTATGGAGACTTTTTTTATTACCCCTATAGAAATGAAGCAGCAGTCTCAATGGAAATTAAAAATAATTTCTTCCAGTGCCCAACAGCAAATAGACTGGCGAGATGTCAATTACTGTTCTGAAAATAAAATGAAGATACCAAACATCTCCTATGCTGAGGTCCAAAGTGACCTCCAAACACCCTTAAAACAGAAAACAGGTATTTCTAAAGTTCAGATCCACAAAGGATAACCTACTTTACCCTCTGAAACAAACAGATAATTCAAACAGCTGAAAGCTTTTGACCTCTGTAGTCCTCTACACTAGGGATTAAAGTTGATAATAATCTGAGTTTCTTATAGTTGTCCATAGACAGTATCACTTTGAAGAAAGAAAATAAGAATTTTCAAGGTTGTTTCGACTCTCTTACCAGTTCCTCCCCTGGATTCACAATGTCCTTTGAAGAATATGTACATGGTGTTTTTTCTATAAAACTTGAAGATTACTCTGTTAATTAGCACAAGCAGCACAAAGAGCAGCACAAATGTCTCACTATTGCTGACTAATTTTCAACTTGACAAACTAAAACAGCATTTTTCCCTGAGAATCAATCCAAAAAGCAACCTCTTCACTCCTTGTAAATTAGCCCTGTAGCCTTATTTCTGCGACAAACTACTCTACCCTATTCACAGTCCGTTCTCTCTTTTGTATCCTATTTTCTTGACAAGCCAAAGATACAAGAGCTAAGTGTAAGGTTCTGGACTCCATTATTACAGATGAGTTGTCTCCAAAGACTTAACAGCAGCAGTATCAATCTGATATCCAGTGCACTATTCAGCTTTCTGGCACTCAAGTTACTCAATTACAAACACTGTTACAAATACTTAAAATTCATTAATCTCTTCAGACATACAAACTGATAGATTCCAGTTAGCATAAAAGTGCAGCCAATATAACATTCAGTGCCCTGCAAAGACATGCTGGTTTCATTCACAGTGGAAGTTTTCATCTTAAACTTATTTCCAATTCCAGTGTTCAAGAATTGATAAATTACTCTATTAAGGTTATTCCCAGGCAACCAGAGAAATGCTCTGAAGATAATCTGCAGATGCCATTATGAAGTCAGTCCATTCCTTGGCCAGCTCGTCAATGGAGACTTCCTCCCCCCCATATTCCTGTGGGAGAATGCTGACGGGGAAGTGTTCGGTCAGACTCTGCAAGTAGTTATTTCCATGCATATACACCTAAACCAAAATATTAAAAGCATTTACTTGGGTATGAATGCTAGACTGCAGAGTGAGAATAGGCAGCAAAGGATATCAGTGCAAGAGCTGGACCCACCAGCTTGGTCTAACTGTGTGTATTCGTTCATAACAAGTTCCTTAAAAGAAGGAACTACCTAGTGAGTTTCCCCTAGGTGCTCAAACCTGCCAATAAGAAGGCTGGAGAAGGATGGACTACAGCCTGAGAACTGCATTTTATGTAGGTGTGAGCACAGGAGCCAAAACTAACTACACACTTTTTCCAGAGTGGTTTAGCAAGACTGATGAGAGTACACACTACATCCAAACTGCTAAATTGAGCTAAACCATGCGAACACTGGTGATTTGTTTTGTCACGGTATCTTGCACTTGCCCTTCAGTCATTTCCAAGAAAAGAGCTGTGTCTGGCTTCTGGCCATTGCTATCTGGTCCTGCCACACGTATTTAAAAACAAGATTATGTAGGTAGGTTCGGACAGGTGTCAAGAAAGATACTCAACAGAATCTAGATATCAGTCCTTATGTTTCAGTTCCAGCTGAAATTAGATCTTGGACTACTCCTCCATTTTAACCCTTGCAATACTGTAGGTTTGGTTCTTCTCCTCTTGCTTTATTGTAGCTGTTTTGAAGACTTGTTTATTACTTCCAGTCTGATACTTTTATAGGACCTACTGTCCTGGTGTGCAGTGTCTATTGCAAATGCCCAAGATCCATGTGCTGAGTAAAGGAGGGAATGGGAATAACAATAGGCAGGGCTGCTTATTTTGTACCTTAGTCTTGCTGTTAACACTTCATTTTCATGCCAGCTGAAAACTCCAATATTTTTCCTATGCTGCAATAAACCATAGACCTTGGCATGCTTTTGCATCCAAATACAAATTTATTTGCAGATTTATAACTGCAAAACTATTTAAAACAACTAAGGAGCTGTTTGGAAAAAAAACTTTGAAGTTAAGCCTGACCAGTTTTTGATGCATAAATGCCTGGAGGTCTGTCAGAGCTAAACAGTTTTCTTCCACTAATTCTGCACAACTTGGAGCATAAAACACTGTTCAGTCAATTTTTCTCTGTCATTTATAGGCAGAGTACTGGGAAATCCAGGATCTATTTCTTTCTAGTTCTGTGGAAGAACTGTTACATGACCTCAAGCAAATTATTTAACCTCTTTGTGTCAGTGTTTTTTATCTTCAGAGTAGTGGTAACAGCACCACTTGCGACTCTCACACTATTAAAAACTGCAAATGCTTTACAGTTAGATTCTGGATGTCTGTATGGCACTAACAAACAAAAATGATTTATGCTCTTCAGTACTCAGGAGTAACAGAGCCTAAGGGAAGTCTACAGATTGTCATATAAGGGTTTTGGGGCAGAAAGAAATATTTGTGTGCACTCACCCGTTGCTTTATTTTTTCAGTGAGAAAAGGCTTAATTAGAGCGAAGACTGGGTGGAAGAATAAAGGCTCATTAATCAAGTGGATACCTCGAACTTTCAGTGGAAAGGAATCCTGTCAGCATACATGAAAAACAGAATAAGAAAAAGAAAATATTATTGAAACACCTCTATTACTAAGGCCAAGCCTGTGAAAACTGTCTAGTCCATAAATAAAGTATTCCTTCTGCCCTTGCCATTTCCTGCATTTTGTAGTACTGTAGCAGTGTAAATTAAGAACAACATTTAGAAAAACCATATCTTGTTCCTCCAATTAGAAGGAAAAATCTCACCATTTTTTTTCATCTCAGTATGAGGTAAGGTTGAATATTAAAACAAACAGAAAAACAAAAAAAGAAAACTATCACCAAATTGCACATAAGTGTTGTACACAAACCTTGTGCTCAGCTTTTTTTCTAAGGTACAGTTTTTCACAAGATTATGCTACTAATTTGCAAAAAAGCTATCTAGCTATCTGCTTTTATTGGCAATTTACAGCCTAAAGTATAATACGTAAATATATATAAACTATTGAAGATACTAACTTTAAGTTAAATAAATTATATTTTTTATTTAGAGATAAGCCTTGAAATTACTAGGAATCTGACCAAGCCAGAAGTTCAGCTTTACAACAAGATTACTGTTTTAATGAAACTAAAATATTTGCTAGACAGTCTTTATAATGTAACTTGGATTCTACTTGTATTCATTTAAAAGTTCCAGATCTTTGAAATTTAAAAGAAAATACGACAGTGATCAAATATATGACAGTTGCAAAAGAATTTTTTGCAATGGGGAAAGTACAGCTTCCATTCATATCCCACCTGACACTACCTCTGAACCAGATGTTTTCTGCTTAAAAAAACGGTACTTCTCACAAACATACCTCCTCACTAGTTCAGTAGTTCTAAGGAAAAAACCCCAAACCCAACACATTCCTTTAGTGCCACTCCTTTTAGATTTTAATGTATGATAAAGATCTTAAAATTATCAGCTTTTATGTTTACTTAATGCTATTATGGGTTATCATATACTTGAAGTCTACTATCATGATTTTCACCAAAGATTTCTGCCTGGGATAACAGATTTTTCAAGATAATTAGTCGCTTATAATTTGTACTATGCTTTCCATTCCTTAGTACATACTTCCTTACTATTAACTTCTGTTTCTTGATGCAGGATAGTAATTTGCAAGGCACATGTATTGAGTAAAACACAGGGCTAAAACTAAGGTTTCTCAACTTATAACCATCTTCTGGAGCGCATTAAGCCTGTCCTGGGGGGGCATCAGGCACAGCATCGCCAGCCAGGCAAGGGAGGGGATTGTCCTAGTCTGCTCTGTACTGGGGTGGCCTCACCTTGAGTCCTGGGGACAGTTTTGGATGCCACAATATAAAAAAGACATTAAGCTATTAGAGAGCATCCAAAGGAGGCCCATGAGGATGGTTAAGAATCTGAAGGGCAAATCTTATGAGGAGTGGCTGAGGTCACTCGGTTTGTTCAGCCTGGAGGAGACTGAGGGGACACCTCATTGAGCTCTTCAAGATCCTCAGAAGGGGAAGAAGAGGGGAAGGTACTTATCTCTTCACTCTCCTGACCAGGGACAGGACCCACGGAAATGGCCTGAAGTTGTGTCAGAGGAGGCTTAGGCTGGATATGAGGAAAAAGTTCTTCACCCAGAGGGTGGTTGGTCACTGGAACAGGCTCCCCAAGGAAGTGGTCACAGCCCCAAGCCTGACAGAGTTCAAGAAGCATTTGGACAGTGCTCTCAGGCACATGGTGTGACTCCTGGGGTGTCCTCCTGTCAGGAGTTGGTCTCAATGATTCTGATGAGCCCCTTCCAACTTAACATATTCTATGATTCTATGGTTCTATGACATTGAACAACACTAACATAATCTCTGGATAAAATTTACAAATCTAGTTAAAAGGGATGAAAGTACTCAGGAGGGAAAAAATAAAAAGAGTTAAAATTCTTTCTCTTCTTAGAAAAGAACACTGGAAACGCATAATTTTTAATTTTTTTCCATATCTAGAATAAACATTCAGAAGCTTGAAAAACATTGAAAAAAATCAGAAATAGGTCAAGATGGAAACATCATATTCAAAGAATTTCCTGCTTTGAGATAAGGGATTGAAACCTTTAGATGTACTTGCAAATCCTATTCTGCTTCCTTTCTGCTCTATTTCAAGGTTAAAAAAATTACACACAATTTGTTTACTACCTCAGAAATCAACAGAAACACTCTCACTAGTCCTGTTTTCTTGAGATATGACCCAAGACTGCGTAAGACCAAGATTTCTTATTCTATATGCACTAAGTTGGGAATACCTGATGGTTTCACTAAGTAATTTTACAGTAGAACGTCTGAAGTTCTGACGATATTAATTCAATGACTAAGCTTTGATTGAATCTCAGATATGAACCTTACCAAATCAGAGCAAGAGATTATCTCCCTGGCTCATTTCCATATCACAGGCTAACAGTTTTATTATTACTTTCAACTTTTTATTATTACTTTCAACTTAACTTCTGAAGGAAAACAGGATGAGAGGACTACACTGAACCTTGCATGTCAATTCTCCATCCCCTTTTTTCTTTTTTTTTTTTTTTCTCTCAAATTCACTGGAAAAGTTCAACTGAATTTGGCAGAAAGCAATAAGCCTTAAAGACAGTAAAGCCCTGAGAAGTTTTGTGGAAAATAGGAGGTGAGGCAGCAGTGATTTGCACAAAACAATGCTCATGTTGGGGGAAAAAAAGCAAGCAGAACATAAATGTTGTACATTCTGTTGTTGGCAGATGAAAGATCACATAAGCATCATCCATACTGGTAGCAAGTTGGGAGTGTCCTGCTCTTTATTCATAGTGCATGCTATTTTTAATATTCTCTGAGTCAGGAATAAATGCTTTAAATATTGAGTTTATGCGCAAAAGAATGGAAGACGAGATGAAACAGGATAGCAAACACATATCCTTCCAAAACTGGGCTTCAGCTGTTCCTCCAGTCATGAAATTCTTGTGTTGGTGGAATTCTTATAAAATACCAAAGTATGAGAAGTTAAAGGGCATTTACTGCTATAGAAGAATAAACCTGAAGTAAAATCATGCACAACCTATGACTTGTAATGGATTTAGGATTTTGATTTTAAGTTGCATAGTCTGAGAATGTCTATGGAAGGAAAATTTACTATAGCTTGGAAGAGATGAAAAATTGGAAGTCATAGCAATGAAGCTGCATAAAGCATTATGTCATACTTACTGTGAGAACAGCAGCAATTTTCTTGGCCACTGCTGGACTGATTTGAAAAGCATGAGCAAATCTCCACCCTTGAAGGTCAAAGATGGCCTTGACTCCATTTCGCTGAGTCTCAATCTCCCTTACAATGAGTTCAGATGTGATGAGGCTTACACGGAACACATCATATGCTGTAAATAAACTGGGATCCCATTGTCCTGGAGAGAAGACAGATTACCCTCCATTACCATGGGAACACCCCATATACCTGCACTTTTGCTTCCTATGGCTTCTAATATGCTTCTCAGGAACATGAATTAACCAGCAATAACAAAGTTCCTGAAATAAACTGTTTTGCCAGTGCATAAGTTACTTTGTGTGCCTGCTCTCTCACTCATGTTTGATGCTCTTTTAGTAGATGGTACCACGTAATGTAGCATGTTCTACTTACAGCCATAGGCTCAGTACAATGTTTTGACAGGAACAGCTTAATTCAGTAACAGTCGTGCTACTAGAAGCTGCAGAGGATCAATCCAATCAATTATTATAACTTTTTTTCAGCACCATATTTCTCTCACAATTCAATGAATTTCACTTACTTTTTTTTCCTGAGGCCTGAGGAAAAAATTGCAGGGATGAGCCTTAACCTTAGATGAAAGCTTTAGGGGGCACAACTGTCTACTAGACCAGCTGATAATAAGACAAATCTTTAAAAGCTGGCAAAAATAATGTCTCTGTCCAAAACAAGCATAAAGAGATACAGTGTTCATTTAACTATGTATTTTTTGAAAAGATTTTTGGGACAGACATTTTCCAAGTGTTGTTAGCTAGGGCTCTTAGGCTACAAGTAAACAGTCAAAACCTGGTGAACTGCTCATCCAAGCCTAAACTGAATGTTGATACCTGACTAGGTGTACACCTTTTTTTGTGTTCTACATCTGCATGTGCACCACAGTCCTAGCACATGGCTTTGAAAATTGACATGAAATCAAATGATTGTTGGGACACTCAGAGCCAAAAAACCATGTAATCTTATAAGTTTCAACCTTTAATATTCTTTCGATGCAACAAGAATTTCACTAAAAAGAAAATTAGGTTCTTCATAAGGGACTGTACAGCTTTAGGCAGACTATAAGTAAAATTATGTAACTATTACAGCTCAGTAAACTCACCCTTAAATTAATGTAAATGTATTTCTAGCAAGGAACATGTTTTACCCTTCTAGTTAAGACATACTCATATGATCTAATTTTATCAGCCCCTGCAGTTGTACTCATAAAATATTCTTGGTTTGCTGCTGAAATTGTGATAATTAAAAATATACAAACCACAAAACAAAGCAAACAAAACCCCAAAACTTCAGCGTCAGAATCAGGCGTGAAACAGTTACCAGCAATTCTATCACTCACCAATTCTGTATATTAGAACTTTACTTCCATGTGGGTCTCTTGATCTTAGGACTCCATGATAGCCAGCTTGCAAAAGACCAAGAACAGAAGATGGTTGTAAATCTGCGCTTATTTCTGGGCATTCAATTCTCCACTTCTGATAATTCTTCAATAACTAGAAAAAAAATTAACATGGATGTCAGGTAAGCATCAGCTATCATAGGAAGAACACAGTTAAAAATATGTTTTCCACATGTGGTCACAGTCAGGTTTAATTCATTAAATTAGCTGTAATTTAATTGTATATTTTAACCAAATCACTCCTAGAACCAGAAGGTTGCTATACTGCATCAAGCAAGTGAGTAAATTGCCATGATGAATTTAGAATCCAGTCAAATCATTAATGGACTGCAGTTGTCATTTTGTGTCGGAAAAGAAAACTGAATGCAAAATAAGGCTGTAGTTTCTATGTAAAATCCATCTAAACCTCATTTTTTCCACTCAGGATATCTTTAGGATTGTTCATTTTGCTACTGCATCAGACTCATTTAGGATTTTTTTAAAATTTAATTGTGCAAAATTTTATGGAGGAGCATTCTCCTTTACTCACACACCCTCTCCCTTCCTCCCTATTTTTTTACACAGTCATCAATAATTCCAGTTTACTATTTGAAACAGGTATGCTCATCAGCTTATCCAAAACCACTTTTGAAGTCCCTTCTACCCCTCTGAAATGAGATAATATAACAAAGTAGTGGGTCCATTACACTTTTGACGATTGCCCTCCCACAGAGTGGAAATAATGAGAACCTGTTTGGCTGAGACAGAGACCCTGTCGAAAGTCAATGGATTAATGCTAAGGAAGAGGCAACTAAAGGTGTTCCTTTGTGAGGTAACATCTGCGTTGAGGAATTACAGGTAGCACTGTGAAAGGTCACCTTAGAGATGGATCGTGAAAAATTAAGTTGGTGATGCAGTACTTAATAATTTCCAATTCTAACTACTGTTTCTCCTTTAATGTTAGTTAAGTGGTTGTGGGGGAAATGAGCTATGCCCTGCAACTAAAATTTATTTTAGACCTTTTGCATAAGTAGGATGCTCCGCAAAACTGTCTTCTAAAATGCTTCCTCTCAGCTCATCAACTGAATTTTGCCTCTGCCATATCAGCTCTCCTAAGTTCTCTAGCACTAAGTTTGGAAAGCAGAGAAATAGCTATTACAAGGAATTCACATTTTGTTTTAATTTCTTCAATGGCTATGACTTAGAGTTCTAACACAAGACCTTCAAAGTAGCTAAGAGAATTAGAATTTTTCAGTACCTTGTTTCACAACAAACTGAAATGTAGCTTTAAATCTTAAAGGGAACATGCACAGCTTAGCTTTTTAAATTGTTTCTACATTTCAAAAACAGGAAAACCCAATCTGATCCTCAGCACAGTTTCACAGTTTAAATGTGTTCACTGCACTGAAAGCATCAACCAAAAGTCTTTTATTTCCTATAATTTGTATTAACAAAAATTATTTTTCCTTTATCAATTACTCCATATTTCATAACAGACATACTAAAGTTAAAAGAGCTGTCAGGTCCAACTAATAGAATATAACCTTAAAAACATTACAAATTTCTTGTATCTATGCAAGTATAATTTTCTTCCTTTTCATTGGGAGAATGATGAGAAGGAACTTCAGTAAAATTGAATTCATCCCTTGGAAAATCAGAGCATCTGCTATGCTGATTCTTACCTACTGACTCTTAGAGGGAGACCTGAGACTCATCATCCTGTAAATCACAGCATGCTCATGTCAGACAATTAGTCTTATCTCTTACTCTTCCCTCTACTTTCAAGCTTCTTGTATCATTTTACATAAAACATACTTTTTCTTCAGCTTAATGTTTTTTTGCTCAGGTTAAGGTCTTGAAGGATTTTGAAAGTCTCTCAAATGAATTGTTGTGAGAAAACTATTTATAAAACATTATTGTTTATCAGCAGAATTTACATAAAAATACATGGTATACTAATCAGAAATTAGCCATATTTTTATGGAAATAGAGCCTACAAATATGTATTTAGATCCAAAGAAAAAAAAGTTCATATACCATGCTAGAATCCCACTTGATTTGGCACTGAAACAAAGTGGATAAAGAGCATCATCCTAAACCATCACCATAGAAAGAAACATTTAACCATTAGGAGAATTTTATTAGCAGCCTTTTGACCACATTAAATCAGTTTTAGCCTACGCTAATTTTAAAACTAACAAACAAACAAAGGTGGTGAGGGAAAGAGGGAGGAAGTAGAGAAAGTAAGTTAATTTGTGGAACAGAAGTTCACTATAATTACAAAGACAGGCCTGTTGAAGTACTCTGATTGTCTCACTCTGTCAGTACTTGACTGCCTACAAAGGGCACTGTTTGAGCAATCCCAGCTGCTTTGTGCCAGACACCAATGTCAACATGTTTTTCCTTGGTCTTTCCAAAACAGACTCTGAAACAACCCCAAAATACAAAAACACCTTGAAAACAACTATGCAAACATCTGTAGCTTTGTCATTTCTCACTTTTCTTCTAAAATCTGTGGTACTACAACTTAATGAACGTATATATTTTAAACACCTCTTTGAAGAATTCCCTGCCAAAACTAAGATGAGAATAAAGATGACACATTCATTCAGTACCCTAAATAATTCTGTCTAGTCAGCACAGTTAGTTTCTCATTTTCATGATATTTACGTTTTCCAAGTTGGAAACAAGAAGGATTTAAGTTCTTGGACCTTGGAAGAAAGAGAGTGGTGTTTGCAGCTTGTAATACACTCAAGATCCCTACAGAAGGCATAGTTTACCTACGAGCACATCCATTAAGGAGTAAATATATAGTTGGAATGCTTCTGACACTTTCCATGACATGAGCAAGTGGGCATCTTTCAAACACATAACATGGCTAAACCTAAAACATACATCCCTTGGCAAGAAGATTGCAAAGTGCTGAAGAGTTCTTAGCTTTTGAAAACCTAATCTAATTACCTGAAATGATTTAGATCTTAAGTGCAGGTTAGCATTAGAGAAACCTCTACAGCATCTACACCTAGTTTTGGCAGATATTCTGTAAATCTTTATTCATGTAAGCAATCCCTTTCTTACAGCTGGACATAGTCAAGTCTCACATAGCCACTTAAGAGAGTAATCCTTAAACATGTAAAGGAATTTGAAAACTAGCAGCAGGTACTCAGAGGTTTTCTACTTTCACACTGTTTAAGCACAGAAATTAATGGGAAATTTTTTTAAAGTACCATTTTTTTTTCCAGCAAGGAAAAACATAAATGTTGTATACAACAATCACTTTGGATATAGGTGAAACAAACTAATACCAGGAAAAACAGATGCATCATTACCCAGTATAAAAAATGGCTCACACACTTACAACACAAGAAAGACATCTCAATGTATAATTATCTGTTTACAAACTGAATAACCTACATAGCATCTGCTCAGCATCTGAAGAGATGCAAGGTAACTTGATAAAGGGGGGAAAGCTGGATGACAAACTCCAGTGTCTGGAGCTAGGCATTAATTAAGAGGATTTTTCCTAATGTCTGTTGGGTATAGTTCCAGATTTCTGAACATTACAGATTACAAAGTTACCAATTAAACCAAGATTCATGTCCTACAAACCAAAGTGAACTTAGTACTTTACTTAGAAGCAAAAGAATTGGAAAACATTGTGCTCATTAGAAAAGCTAATGCATCTGCATACATAAATTAATTATATTTTTCTTGATGAATAACTATTTATTTATATTAACATGGATGATAGGCAGAACTAGGCCTCTATTATGTCAGCAGTTGTACCAATGCACACAACGCTCCGGAAAAAAATGTTTTCTACAAGCATTCTCTGCAGGAGAAACCACAGCTCAGACTTCAGAATACAAACCTTTGTGCATAAGTATTTCATGCTTCTTTTTATATATGCATATACAGATGTACCATAACTTAAACATACAGTATATATAGACAAAGAATTTAAAATATTTAACAGAGACACAGAACTTTCCCAATTCCACATGCAATACCTCTTTGTCACTGGAAAAAGACCGGCATGTGCTGGCTTAGCACAAATGGAAGCCTGGCTGACTAATTTGTGTTTCCTCAAGTGTCAGCTCAGAGAGCTAATAAGGGCTCTTCCTTATCCTTTTCAAGGAATTCCTTGGTATTGACTGAAGAAAAGCAGCCAAGTAACTGATTTCAGTTTAGCATTTATGTTTGAATGATGTGAAGATCCTCAGAGACAATGTCTGAGACTCAGCAGTGTGTTTGGCACTACAGAAAACAACCCTTCTTGTACAGCATAGTCATCCTAAGCAACATACTTGCAGTACAACACACTAGGAAAACCTCATTCCTCCATAAGTCAAATGCAGAGCAAAACCAAAGTCAGGCTACATATACCTTAGTATCAACCAGAACTCCTAACAGGATCCTAGATATTTAGATAGTTTTCAGTGCCAGAAAAGTGATGCTTACAATAGTATGCTATGAAAACCCTTTGCATACAGCTTCAATGTCAAACATTTTCATTCTGTTCCCCAGAGTGTAATCTATTTCAGGTACAAAAGACAGTACACTCCAGAGTCACTGAGAGTCAGTCCTATACAAGAGTTACAGGATGTAATGCATAGTAAAACACACTAGGAAAAAACATTTATGTCCAAAAGGAGATGCTAGTTCTCCAGATTTCACACATTGCTAGTGAATCCAAGTGACAGTGTTTTTGATAATAACAAGGGGCAGACACTGATCTCTTCTCTCTGGTGACCAGTGACAGAACACGAGGGAATGGCCTGAAGTTGTGTCAGGGGAGGATTAGGTCAGATATTAGAAAAAGTTTCTTCACCCAGAGAGGAGCTGAGCACTGGAACAGGCTCCCCAAGGAAGTGGTCACAGCTCCAGCCTGACAGAGCTCAAGAGACATTTGCAAAGCGCTCTCAGGCACTTGTTGTGACTCTTGAGGTGTCTGTTCAAGCCAGGAGTTGGACTTTGGTGATCTTTGAGAGTCCCTTGCAACTCAGTAAATTCTGTGATTCTCTGAGAATAGTCTGTTCTTGAGCTTAAATGAATAATCATTGTCTTTAACAAATTAAGACAGATTTCTCTCTTCTTTGAGTCCTTCAATTCCAGCTACCTGTTTAAGTGCTGGATTTTCTTCTAGCACGAGAGATATCAATGTATCAGTAGTTAAAAGCAAGTCTGGAATTGCCATTGGAAAAATGTAAAAGATTGCTGTTATGAGTCACCGCTAAAGATTTAGAAATGGAATGTCTTGAAACAATCTACCTGATTATTCTTTTCTGAAGCATTTCCAAATGTTGATAAGTGACATCAGATAAATCTGTGTCAATTATTAACCAGAAATGCATCAATAAAAAGGACTGGACAGTTGCCAGACTCTTGATTAATATTTAAGGATAAGCCCATTAAAATGCTGGACAACTGTTGCTTATAAGCACTGACAGGGCCATGAACTTTGATTATCCATAGCTGCTCTACAAATAATGCAGTAGTACACAGGAGCACAGTGGGCAAAGAGTCTGTATCAGCCTGAATACCAAACCAAGAGGCAACATTAAACCAGGACAGGAGGGAAGAGCCACTGTCTGGACTGATGGCAGGAGGGCTCTGTCTAGGATGAAATACTAACATAACTTCTGCATGAAGTCACACTTGGGTTAGATGAATATACAACTTGTGACCACGACAGATTTTTGCACAATAATTCCCTTTGGCCTTGATATACCAGTTGCAATAAAAACATTCCGTTGAAAGGAAAAGAAAAAGGAAAAAAAAGAGAAGTGCTTCTGTTATTTTTCCCATACAGTAAGAGAAGTATTCTAGAAAATGGTGTCAGCCAGTATGTAGAAGATTACTTACAAGTGGCTACGGCACTCAGAGAACTGAAATTCTAGACAGAAACATTAAACACAGGTAGGTTTTGAACATCAGAATCTCTTAATTTGAAGGAAGGTTTGAAATTCAGAAACTTAGCGGTCTGTGGAGACTCAGAAAATCTAAAGAGCTTTTAAATTACTTAACTTTTTCAAAGCAGGTCCACAGTCTAGAGGCTGATTCTCAAGAGGAGCATAGGAAATTTGCTACTTCATAGACTTCCATCTCTATATCTAGCCTAGAATCCACACTCTCAAAGATTAGTCCTACCTACAACACACCTCACAATTAATCACATCAAAGTGCAGAAATGTATGGGCCAAATTCAGGAGTGCCACTGTCCTGTCTACAGGATTACCAGTAACAACCAATTGCAATGCAATTAGGAGTGGATATGCCGGAGTCCATATTATCCTCATTAAGCCCTGCATTTTGGAACGAAGAAACACAGGAAAATGAAATGGCTTTTGCTGGGAAAGGAAAAAAAGGCATGGTCCTACAATTGTTAGTGCACAGCTTTGATATTAACAATCTCACAAACTTCAAGTAAAAGTAAGATCCATAAAACCCAAAGGAATCTGACTTGACTCCTTGGTTCTGCTGCTGAGGAGGAAAGGTTTAAAGCTATGATGCAAATCTCATGAGTCAAATGAAAAGAACAAAAATACAATTTCTAAAGCTATTTATGATTAAGGGCCTAATACAATTTCTCAATTTTTTTTTAAGCTATCTTGATCCTGCAATACATCCATATGCAAACAATCTTCCCTTATGGTGACTAAACTTGGAAAATCTACAGTCCAGAGAAGTCAGAAACTAACAGGTGAGGTCTGTTGGGCAATGATGTGTAATCATCATAAAATTCCATGGAAACGCAGATTCCAGTTGGCACATGTGAATCAATGCTTTTGCCCTGGGAGGATTTGGAAATACTTTCTGTTCCAAAGGTTTAATAGTTGTCAATCTTTCTTTGGAAAAAAAACCAATAAAAAACAACCAAACAAACTGATAACAATCTGTGCCTTTGGATACTAAAAATACATGTGCTCTGTTGCAAAAGGGCATACAAAGAGCCAGGAAAGTGCCACGACTTACCAAAGCCTGCAAGGAGTGCTGTAAATGACTAAACTGCAAGCAAAAAGAAGTTCTTACTCATAGTTTTAGAGCATTTATAGGTCTGTAGTGAAACTAGTACGGCTACTAGTAACCTAAGCCTGATAATCACGACAAGGGTGTCCTTTGAAGGATACTGTTTCCTCACCGGAGCTGTGACCTTACCGCACTTACCGTACAGGCGAGTGACTGTACCACACTTAGCACATCGATACCGCACTGAGCCAGCCGCGACACCGCACATCGATCGGGTGCCACGCCGGAGACACGCGTGACAAGCAATTAGTTACACCCTGAAACTCCCCGCTCGGCCTCGGCCGACCCAGGCAGCGCAGGGCACCGAGCCACCCCACACCTCACACCCCGAACCGCAGCCACAGCCCGAGCCCGGCTGCTCCCCGTCCCGGCCGGGGCTGCCCGGGCACCGGGACCTGCCGCCGCCGCCCCCTCCTCACCCTCCAGGCCAGGTCCAGGTGGAAGTCCCGGGCGCGCAGGAACCGCACCAGGAAGGCATCGGAGAGCGACTGCGGCCAGCGCTGGCCGGGCTCTGCCTCCGCCCGCCGCCGCAGCTCGGACACGGCGCCGCGCACCACCGGAGAGTGGTCAGGCAGGTCATTGAGCTGCCCCGCGCCCGGCGGACCCTGCGACATCCCCGCGGCTCGGCCGAGCTCGGCCCGGCCGCCTGCCCGCTCCCATGGAGAGCAGCGATGCGGCGCGGCCCGGCTGCCCCCGCCCCCGGCCCGCCTTAACCCCTGCGCAGCCGCCCGGGCCTGAGGCGGGGGCAGGTGTGCCGCGCCCTCGGCCCGCCTACGGCTGTGCCTCTTTCGGGGCTGCTTTTTCGCTTTCATGGACTTGACCGGTTTTTAGGAATTCATGCTTTAAGTCCATCTCCTGTTTTTCGTTCCCAGCCCCAGAAGTGAGCTGTACCTGCTCGCTCTGGAGGGCGAGGGGCGGCCCCACCGGGCAGGGAGACCCCCGACGCTGTACCCGTGGCTCCCACCGCAGGAGAGTCATCCCGGACCCCTGGGACGTGCTATGGCTAGTGGTCTCCCCTTCTGGCGAAAATAATCCATCTCTAGATACTAAATCGCAAAAAAATGCAACTTCATTGCAGCTTGGGAATGCAAAGTCGGGGATGACTGCTGGCGCAAAACTGCCTTGGAGCACCTCATCCTTACCATGGATATGCAGTAACGAAAATATATTCACTCTGCCAGGAGAAAGGGTAGTCAAATTTAATTCAGCCTTAGCCGAACTTTGCTGCCCAGCAGTGAGTTCGATTATGAAAGGTAAAGAGTTCATTGCTGTTATTAGTATTTTTAGTACAACGTCTTCCTCAGATTAGCTTTCCTTTGAGATCTCCCTGGCCTACTTAGGCTAAAAGCCTTATTTCATTTAATATACAATTGATAAAGCATTATTAGGCTTAGTAAAAAGGTTTACAAAACTTTGTTCCAGATTACTTTCCTCTTTTCTGGCTTTCTACAGTTAATACTTACTTCTTGATAAGCATTTCGGTCATACCTAATGTTATAAATGAAGTATTAATTCATGACCAAATATCGTTTATACTTTAAGTTGTAAGTTAAGTAAAATCCAGGACTGTAAAAGAAACCACGAACAGGGAAGGATTTCACAACGCCACGCCGGAGCAGAAGGAGAAGGCTTCTTTTACATTTGAAGACATGGGCTG
>VZRF01015113.1:99618-122434 GCA_013396875.1 Vireo altiloquus | reverse complement strand
CACCTCGCCGCTGTGCAGCCCCACGCGGAACAGCCCCGGCTCCGTCGCCTTGGCCAGCTCGTACGACAGCCACGCGTTCTGACCCGCGTCCGCGTCCACCGCCACCACCTTAGCCACCAGGTAGCCGGACGGTGCCCAGCGCGGCACCAGCTCTCCGGCCGCGCTGCTGTCGGGGGACGGGTGCAGCAGCACGGGCGAGTTATCGTTCTCGTCCCGCACCACAATGCGTAGCACGGCCTGGGCGCTGAGCGGCGGGGAGCCGCCGTCGGCTGCGCGCACTGTCACCTCGAAGGCACGCACCTTCTCGTAGTCCAGCGGGCGGAGGATATAAACATCCCCATTTTCAGCATTGACTGACACTTCGGGCTGCTCTTTGCCCTCCTGCCGCACCAGTGCATAGTTCACACGGGCATTTTTTCCTGAGTCGGCGTCCGTGGCCTTCACGCTGCCGATCCGGAGCATGGGGCTGTTGTTCTCCGTGACTGACATGGTGTAAACCTCCTGGGTGAACTCTGGGGGATTGTCGTTCACGTCCGATATCTGTACGAAGATGCTTTCCCGAGAGCTCAGCCGCGTCTTGCCCCAGTCCATGGCTGTGATGGTGATGTTATACTCCGCTGTTCTCTCCCTGTCCAGAGCCGCGTTTGTTCTGACTTCGTAGTAATTATCAAAAGTGGGGGTGAGACTGAATGGCAAGTCCCCGTCGATGGAACACTCCGTCCTGCCGTTGTCTCCGGAGTCCCGGTCCCGTACACTGAACAGAGCCACCACGGTGCGTGGAGGGGCGTCCTCGGGAATGGAGGCGGTGAGGGAGGTGAGCGCTATCTCCGGGGCGTTGTCATTCACGTCCAGGATCTCCACCTGCACTTTGCAATGCGCAGAGAGGCCCCCACCGTCCGTGGCTTTCACCACCATCTTGTGGTTTTTTGCTTCCTCGAAATCTAGCTTGCCCGCCACTCGTATTTCACCGGTGACCGGGTTCAGCTGGAAGAGCTGCCGGGATCGCTCCGATGTCTGTGTAAAGGCATAACGCACTTTCCCGTAGGACCCTTCATCGGGATCAGCGGCAGCGACTCTGACCACCAGCTGCTCCAGGGGGCTGTTCTCAGCCAGGCGCACCTCGTAGGTCTCCCTTTCGAACACAGGGATGTTGTCATTGGCATCCAGCACCACGATCCGGACCCGAGCCGTACCCGACCTGGGTGGTGACCCCCCGTCGATGGCGGTGAGAAGTAAATTCAGCTCTCCCTGCTCTTCACGATCGAGCTGGCGCTGTAGGACAAGTTCCACGTATTTTACTCCATCTTTTCCTGTTCCTGGAGCGAGGGAGAAATGAGGATTGGGCCCGAGGCTGTAGTTCTGCAAACCGTTAATGCCCACGTCCCTGTCCTGGGCGCTTTCCAAAGGAAACCGGGACCCCGGAGACGTCGTTTCCTGAATCTCTAAAACCATCTCCTTCTCCGGGAACACGGGCGAGTTATCGTTTACGTCACGAATTTCCACCTCCCCTCGGATAAGCTGCAATGGATTTTCAAAGAATATCTTAAAGACGAGCGTGCAGGTATGTCTCTGTGGACAGATCTCCTCTCGGTCCAGCGATTCCTTTGCCGTCAGCACTCCGGTGTTTTGATTGAGTCGGAAAAGCTGCTCGTTCCCCTCGGATACAACGCGGGCTTTGCGAGCCGCAAGCTGGCTCAGAGGAACCCCCAGGTCCTTGGCAATATTGGCGACAAAGGAGTCCCTCTCCATTTCCTCCGGCAGAGAGTAGCGGAGGGTTTCAGCCCCGCTCTGACACACGCAAATGCACAGAATGAACAAGATCACTTGCCTCTTGCTGTATCCGGTCCTTCTCCCACACGCCATGACTCTCCAAAAAAGCCATCCACCATCCTCGGCGGCTCCCAGCATTGTTCCAGCGTCCGAAGAAGAGCGGTGTTGGCCAGCAATTCCGGGGCGAGGGAATCTGGAAGCTCCCGAGTGCTCCGACTCCTTACCGAGCAGCTCAGCTCACACGGTTTTTTGTCTCTCTGTGTCTGCAAACCCGGGGCGGACCGAGGAACACGCCAGTCCGCGGCCAACATCCCCACCCAGCGTCGGAAGGGGGAATATTTCCTCTCATTCGGGGCAGCGCATCTAGTGCGGGGTTTGCTGCTTGAATCCGCACTCTTTGTGCCAAAACGAAGAAAAAAAGTGCCGTGTAAATGCTCTCCTCTCTCGGAAGCGGGATCTCTGCCCGCGTGTAGAGCGCTGATCTGGGTATCACATCCCAGCTCTCAACCACGATCTCTTCATACACATCTTTAGGTTTACCTCTGCGTTGTGTAGGCATGGCAAGAACCACTGCCACAGAAGATATTTTCCTTCTCTTCTGCACTTGTTAATCAGCACGGGACGATTAGCAAGGGTGGTGAGACAGAGAAGCTCTTGAAAATCAAAGCGGATGCCAGAGAGGTGACAAGGAAATGTCCCTAAGTAAAAGCTTCGCCACCACCGCAGCTGGCCATCACAGTAGGATGATAATGCTGTTCTAGGACACATCATCCTAATGCTGTTTTTTTTTTTCTTACCGGGTATCGCAGGTCGCCCGACTTTTACACTTTTCTATGTCAAAAAGAGGTTAGACTTGAAGTCCCGTATCTGCCTAAGGATATGTGGTCAACAGCCAGTTAATACAAAAGGCAAGGAAACAAACCGGGAGCTCACAAGTTAAACTCCTCAATACACAAAAGCTAACGAGGAGCTAACGGAGACAATGGCAAAGATAAGACCCTTATCACACTAATTGATGGGCCATTAAAGGAATAATTGAAGCGTAAAGTCCAGAGGTTCAACGAGAAACTCTAAACGAGAAAGGAAAAAAGTTCTGAAGATTCTCACGGATTATCAGAAAAAGTGTCATGGAAGAGAACGAATTGATTACGAGTTTTTTGAGGGGGGTCCATGAATTTGCAAGGCTTATTGTGAGATGATTAGAAGCAGAATCAAACTCACTAAGAGGAAGATGTTAAGAGCAGACTTGTTAGGAACAACCGTGGGAAAACAGAGGTGGAAGGGGATACCGAGGGGTTCTGAGCATGGTCTGGTACCGTGGTGCCGGATCCGTGTCGGAAAGCAGATAAAAACCTCAGGGTCAGGCTGGCGTGGCTGGCCCCGAAGACAGACCTCGACTGCTTATGCGACAAATGCACACACTGTGCTGAGAATGTGCAGAGCTGCCAGCGAGCCCAGCCCAACCTTCCTCTTAGAAAATTAAAAAATGAAGGAGAAAACAAATTAGAGCTCGCACTATTTACCTGTGGTTCGAGCATTTTAAATTCAGATTCTACTACAAAAGGAACTACGCTTTTAAAAACTAGTATTATAAAATATCATAAATCCCTTGGTTTTGGCACCTTTTCTTAAAATTCCTAGATGTTTTCCCCTTATTTTTGTTTGCTAAATGGAGTGACGCTGTCAAACAATACCCAAGAGGTCAACTCCTAAATTCTCTGATGTCTTCATTTGTTTTAAAATAAAAACTCTGTGACTGTATCAGTAGGAGGAAGTAACAACCAGGGTTGACTTTAGGACTCCCCAGAACTTTAGCTACTAAAAGGTCTTGCACAAAGTAATTTTCAGTGATTTTCTCCTACCACTCCTTGACTAGGAAACATGGTAAGATCTAAACCAGTAACTTACAGCAAAGGGCATTTTCTCCTTTCTTCCCTTCCAGGGACACGTCCTGCTCTCGAGTTGTGATCATTACCATCAACAGAGAAGCCAAACCATAGGCCAAGCACAGCAGTAGATGTGTTGCAAAAGTGGCTTTTCTCTTTTTTTTGCCATGCAAAAATAACTGTGACACCTGTAATCCACTTGCTTTGTGCCCGTTTTTTCAGCTCTCATCACGCCCGAGAGGGGAATGTGTATTTGTTTCTACTTATCCTGATCTTTGCCACCACTGCACAGCAGGGGGAAAGACAGGCCGAGAAGAGCTTCCACAGACACTTCCTACCCTGAGTGCAGGAACCCAATTATTGTTGCTCCCATCATTTCAGAAAGGAAATGGTGTCCTTCAGCTTCAGGTGTAGAAGGGTGTAAGAAGAACAGTGATACTTAATGGAGCTCTTGGCTGTAACAGAATCTTTGCTCCCAGAAGATGCTGCTCTTCGACCGACTTTTATATTCTTTCAGATTTTAGAGAAATGATAAATAAAGAGGGTCACTTACCGTGCAGCACTGGAGAGCTAATGCTGGTGTTTTCCATTGGTCACAACAGTAAAACGGATGCATATGAATTTTAAAAAAAAGAGGTTTGAATACTTCCAGACGGCACAACACTGTATTTTAGGACAAACTAGGGAACTATACCCATAATAAGAAAGACTTGCATAAATGTGTCAGAGAATTCACTTATCTCCTTTAGCATAGAGTGATATTGCAGGCTTCCTCGTCTTTTGCTTTAGTGATGACATCTTTATCTTAAGAAGAACCAAAAAAGCAGTTTTCTTCACTCTGTCATTTACAACTTTATGCTAGAAAAGCATGACAGCAACATATCCTGCTCATTTCCTGGTATAATTCTGTCTTTCAGAACACAGCGTTGCTAAAAGAAAATTCTACCCGCACTTCTGAAGCCTGAGCAATTTTAGTTCCCAAAATCCTTCTTGGTCTTTCAGCTGGGAATTCAGATGTGCCGAATGAAATTTCAGAGGTGTCATCCCCAATTTTGTGGTCCCGCCAGATAAAGGCTTCTTCATCCCTGGAGCCACTGTCACTCCCCTCCAGCACACCCTGAGGATGGCTTGGGAGGAGCCTGCAGATCAGAAGAACAGATCCTTCCCAGAGTCACAGCGTTTTCCATGCCTGAGTGCAAAGACGGACCAACACTCCCGACCTCTCATTCCCAGACAGTTCCCAGGATGGATTTCTCCTTTCGTTTCCGTAACAATCACGCCCTGAATTCCCAGTTGTCTCGCGGGATCTGTGCCTGGAGCTCTCAGCTGGATGCAAATGTGAGGAAAGCTGGGAGAATCATTCCTAACCTTCTGGCTCTCGGTTATATTGTAAATACCACAGGTTCCTGTTCTGACGCTCATTTTCCGAGAGACAAACCAGTCTCCTCCCTCTGTCTGCATTCAGTACAGCTACTGCTTTCCCCATCACTCTGTTAAAAGCAAACATTTCTTTCTCGCTCTAGTAACTCGGTGCTTACCAACCAACCGACTCTGAGTCACCCCAGATCTAGGGTGAAATCCTCCCAAATCCCGCAGGGATGCCCCTGGGAGACCGTCTCCGTCCTTCACCCTCCCTGTTCCGCCTTGGCGATTCCCAGCACGTCCTTAGGAAAGGCTTTAAACCAGGGTGAATTCCGGTGCAACCGGGGCGTTCCTGCGGGGCTCTCAGGCGGTGCCGGCCGATCTGCCTCTGGCTGGGGCTCCCTGGTCTCCCTCCCTCTCTCCCTCTCTCCCTCCCTCCCTCCCTCTCTCCCTCTCTCCCTCCCTCCCTCCCTCTCTCCCTCTCTCCCTCCCTCCCTCCCTCTCTCCCTCTCTCCCTCCCTCCCTCCCTCTCTCCCTCTCTCCCTCCCTCCCTCCCTCTCTCCCTCTCTCCCTCCCTCCCTCCCTCTCTCCCTCCCATCAGCCGCAACGCGCTCCCAGCGCTGGCCAGCAGCGCCACCGGGCGTCCAGCGCAGGAACTGCACAGGAGAGTCCGCCCCGAGCCTCGGCAGGAGCCTTCTCTCTCCCCTTGCGGTTGTTGCAAGGACAAATTCTTAAACACATTTCCCATCTGGAGTCTTTGGCACATAAACGCGCTCCCGTAGTATTTATTGAGACATTTGGCTGGGCATTAATAATCCAGGCAAAAGTGAAACGTCCTACACGAACCTTCCGTCAAGTGTGCTTAACAAGGCTTGAGCAAACGTAGCATGCCCTGCTAGTGTGCTGTGCACTGCATTTTCCAGAAGTTAGGCAATAAGGGCGTTTTCAAGCACAGACTGTTTGTGGGAGGCTGAGTTTTGAATACTTTCTATTTCAGAAGGAGATCTCCAACTGTTGTATGTCCCCTCCTAAAGTATTCCACAGTTAAGAACCAATTCAGTCTTTAATAGCAGAATGCGCCTCCGCTGCCCTTCGAGTCAGCTGCAATAGATTTCCAAAGAATATCGTAAAGATGAGCCTGCAGGAATTGCTGTATGGGCAGATCTCCCCTTGGACCAGTGACTCCTTTACAGTCAGGACTTCAGTGTTTTGATTGAGGCAGAAATGCTGCTGCTGCTCCTCAGACACAATGGAGAACACATTTTGTCCTAGATAGCAGTATTTCCTTTCTAATAACATCACTTCATGAGTCCATCTGCTCTAAAACCTCCCTGCATACCTTTCAGCTTCAAAAAAGAAAGGAAAATTCCCTGCTTCAAAAGTCTAAGCTCATGTATTTCCTCAGAGACATTCTGCCTTCTCCAGTCTCCAAAGATAATGCTGGACAGAAGATACCTGCCAGACGGACAGGAGCAGATGTAGGTTCGATATTAACAAGAAATTCCTTACTGTGAGGGGGTTGAGACCCTGACACAGGTTGCCCAGAGAAGCTGTGGCTGTCCTGAAACTGTCCAAGTCCAGGTTGGACAGGGCTTGGGGCAACCTGGGATAGTGGAAGGTGTTCCTGCCCTTGTCAAGAGGTTGGAGCAAGATGATCTTGAAGGTCCTTTCCAGTTCAAACCAGTCTGTGACTCTATGTTTGCTTAGATATTTTCCATCCTGCATGTTTTGAAGGGAACAAATTCTCTCTCTCGTCTCTAGCCATGATAATCTCAGGACTTCCTGTTTGGAAATAAATCCTCTCAGCTTCAACACTTTGCTACCACAAATGTCTTTTGAAGGCAAGTAAATACTTGCATCTTTGTAAACTTTGTGCTTAGTGGGATTCAACTTTTCCAACTTCAACATCACTCCTAGGTCTAATATGCAGAAATTTTTTTCACAAATCCCTAAAACCATGTGTTTTCTTGTGTCCTGAGGTCTCAATTGGCCAACAAATAATATTTCAATTTCTATAAGTTGTGGTGGAAGTATCATCTACTGAGGTTTTTTTCCCCATGTTCTTCTGTTCGATTTCTTTATGACTCGTTGCACAGTTTCCTGCAGTGGCTGTTTCAGTTGTCTGAGAGGAGACATATTCAAATGGAAAGTCACAGGTTCAACAGGCAAGCATCACAAGGTTGTCAGGTAATTCAAGTTCACTCGGTAAATAGCCTTGGATTTCTCTGAGATTTTCATGAAGCAACAGAGAATAAGATGATTTTCTCAGTGACATTTGGAAAGCCTTGAAAAAGGTATTTCAGGGATGGAAGTACTACACAGGCATTCCTGAATAAGGGCAAGAATCTTCAGGCTTGTGAAGAAATATTTCTAGGATTGGCTACCTGAAGATAGGAATTAGAAGTGTTTGCAGTTAAACAATTCATCATTATAACAAGAAAGCAAGAACTAGGTAGATTATATGCTGTCCTGAGCAGAAAAATAGCACATTTTGTTTTAAAATGACAGGTCAGGAAGGAATGGATATGGGAAGAGGTTGGCCTTGAGCAGGCCAGTTTTGGAAATCTGTATGGTCATTTGAGAAAGAAAACAGGGATTCAGCTGAGAAGCATATTTGAAAGTTAAGGAGAGAAGGGGAGAGCAGAAGGACAGCAACATTTAGAGGAGGGAAAGATGCTCTGCAAGAAGGACCCAGAGAGGAAAAGCACGAAGCTGTTTGGTTGACAAAGCTGAGCAAGCAGGGTAAGGACAAAGAAAGGCAGGTAGGATCCATCCTGAGAACAACTAAGGAAAGTCTTGTTGATGTGGCACCTGTAAGAAAAAAATCACAATGATCATTAGTGAAGAGAAGGTGAGGTCCAATCAACCAGAGTAAAAAGGGTATAAGGAATTCTGTGGAGAAGCAGGAACGGCATAGATGCAGTTTGACATCAAAACAGGTGCATGGATAGAAGGGAGAAAAATAGACAGAAAGAAGGAAGAAACAAATGAGTTAGGAGGAAGAAAGTGTATACATGATCCTATAGGTTTTCACCTCTCTTTGTCCAATTATCAGTGCCTGACTTAAGACCTAGATTTCCTAACTTCCACCTTTCTTCCTCAGAATGCCTTTCTTTCCAATGGGAGAGCAAAAAAGTTATCAGAAGTTAGCAGTGAACGAAAAGGAACCCTTCTATCTCAGCTGGTGTAACAGGATGAAGTGCCCAGTACCCAACTTTCTGTCTCTTGGTGCCAAATTTGGCCCTACTGCAAGCCAAGTTCCAAATCCTGTAACCCTTGGATGGTACGAACATAATGAGATAGATCAGCTCTGGAAACACTTGGACCAGTGCTACCTAAAGGGAAGGTTAATGGAGAAGGGATTTAAGCACAACCTAATGTACAGCATGGTCACTGCCCAGAAGGAAAACAGATGTTCTGAACTGAGGTTTTCAAAGGAGACAGAGATCAAGGGAATTATTGCGTTTACTCGTGGTACAGGTGAACAGAGATGCACCAGCATGAGGGGATCACCCCACCATTCATGTCTAGTGCCTCTGAAGACACAGTGACCAGCAGTAAAATAAGTGGCCAACACTATTTCTAAACAAAATCCAGCTCAACAGTAAGAGTTTTGTAACTGAAGCATAAGAGAAATCTGTCTTATGTTTTACTGAAACAACAGAGATGTCCTTCTTTGGGAGGATACCTGGGAAAGCAAAGGAGTTTTGGGCCCTCTTTTTAACTTCCTTTTTCCTCAGCTGCAGGTCACTTTCTCCCACATGACTCCAGGAGCAACTGCAAACCAGGCACCCTTTGGGATCACACAGCCCTTGGAGCTCCGACACAGCTAAAGCATCCCCCAGAACACAGGATGACCAGTGAACAACCTGGGTCATCGTTTACACAAAGCAGTGAGGTTAAACTCTTGTTATCCTACATACCCTTGTATCTTGTCTTTTATTTTATTTTTAAATACTTTTGTATCTTGAAAAACTGAAAGGCATCTTTCTGTTGGATGATGCTTTGACATGCTCAGTGCTTTTGACCAACAACATGTAGATACTCTGAAAGAAAAGACACTTACAGAAAAAGATTACAGAAAAGAAAACATCCATTCTGTAGGGAGAACTCCAGAAAGAGTTCATTAACTGTTCAGACAACACACAGGTACTCACATCTGTGTCACATTTTCTGAAGGAGGGGACACACTGTCAAAGACAAACTGAAAACCAATTTCAAGACAGATACACAAACACTGTTCCTAGTAATAAATGATAAACAGATACAAATCCAACAGATTTAGCAGGTACCATGACAGCTAATTTACTTTATGAAGAGTTTATATCTGGATAGGTGCAGCACAACCCTGATGTCGTGATAGTCCCACTGACAGGTTCATAAACTTGGGAGGGGGAAAAAACCTATTTTTTGTATGAGAACTCCTGGATTGCATCAGTGATGGGGAGGGCTAACAGAAAACAGCTTGTAGTCCCTGTATATCTGTTATATATAAAATTACTATTTTTTTTTTTTTGTCAGGCTTGATCAGATGAGACTTGAACGCACCTTGGGTTCACTTAAATGCAGGTTATTGACCAGCAGCAGGTCGGTCCTTTGCCCTGGGAGCAGCAGAGGCGGCGGGGTCGAATCCGGCTACTGTAATTCCCACATTTTTCCACCAGAGAGCAGCCGCCACAAAGGAAAAAACCGAGAGGCGAATATGCAAGTCACGGGAAGGAGCGGCGGGGCTGGATCGGGAACACCCCGGCTCGGCAGCATCCCGGGGCCGGCTAGGGAAGGGACAATCCCTCGGAGAGAGGCAGGTGTCTTTCTTTCTTTCTTTCTTTATCTATCTATCTATCTATCTATCTATCTATCTATCTATCTATCTATCTATCTATCTCTATCTGATCTCCATTTATACATCTACCTATCGATCCATACATTTATTTATCTACCTACCCATCCATTCATCTGTTATCCATCCATCCATCCATCAGCATCCTTGTCCACAGGATCTGGGTTCTCTCTGGTGCTGCTCTCTGCACGGGGGAAGGGAGCACACACTCAGATCCAGGGAAACCATTTCAGGTCGAGGGACTCCCACTCAAAGCAAGAGGCTGGGGAGAAGGGGGAGATGTCAGGTCATTAATGAAGCAGTGAGATTGTGAGGGGGGATCCAGAATCCCGGACTGAGCGGGGTTTGGGAGGGGATATAGGTCATGGAGCAACCACAGGGATCGGTTTATCCCTTGGGGGTCCTAACGGCAGCTTTCTGCCCTCGACACTGAACGAAAACAAAATTGCAGCAGTATCGAGCAGTGTTCTGGTTTCTCCCAGCACTGGGACTACAGGGCAAGTGAGGACAGCAGCCATCTTAAAGCCTGGGAATCTGGGATTGTTGTAGGAGACACCAGCAGCTAAATAATCTCCTAACTTGCTTCCCTGTCAAGCCAGGGTCTCTAAGGCAGAAAGTACTTGTACCATTTAAAACATGCTTAAAGAATTGTGTCCCCATTCATCACTACATGTTGTTTTCTCTTTTAATCTCTACAGAAGACAAAGAAAGGGGGTAGAGGCAACTCTTAAGAGAGGCCGTTGTCAGGAATACATATATATAATATTTCTCATCACACGCCTTAGTTTAAAGTCCCCATTCCATGTTTGTACATGACTGATTTAACAATTTAAAAAACCTTTCAAGAAGCAAGCATATCCTGCACTACTGTAAATGCCGTTGTCAGGAATACATATATATAATATTTCTCATCACACGCCTTAGTTTAAAGTAAAATTCTCATGTTTGTACATGACTGATTTAACAATTTAAAAAACCTTTCAAGAAGCAAGCATATCCTGCACTACTGTAAATCTCCCATTTAAATCCCTAAGGTATAAGCAAAACAGCTTGTCTCCTTTTTTCTTCTTCTAAAAATGACACCTGAAGAAGGTATCACCTCTGGATATCTGATGATAGCAACTTCAGCACAGGACTGGAGTGATTCTTAGCCTTCCACTCAGAACATGCATTACACTCATTAACAAATTAACAACCAAATAAATGTCTTTTTTTCTTCCTCATTGTTTTATTTCATTTATGTCATTCTATTTCTTGATATATTACTCAAGATAGCTAAAGAAAAAAAAACTCCAAAAAAAAAAAAGCCCCCAAACCCAGTACAAAGTTATAGGTGATTCTAAGAGAGGTTAAGAATTACTATGACCTGCCTGGGTGAATAAATCCCTTAAACTGAACTTTTTAATCTCAAACTCAAGTGAGTATTCTTTGGAACACATGGGGAAAAAGAGTTCTGTGCCCAGTACACAAACATCTGCTATTCTGAGGGTAAAACTGGGTACTGAATACAGTGCTAGGAACAGATAAATGTTCACTACATTGTTCAGTAGATGGAGCATGAGTTATTTACATTAAAATGCTAAACCGAGTGACTCCCACTTCCTACTAAATGCACATAAAAAGGCATTGGAGAATTCGTTTGGCAAAACCTTTAAGATGAACGGAACAAGCCTTTGTTCTTGCCTTGTACATAATCTTTACTTATTTATGCCAGTGCCTCACAAGCAAAACATCAGAAACACCAAGACAAATGCACAGATAATTGAGGTCCAGCATCACCAGACACTGCAAAAAATTTCTAAGAGGCAGCCTTGCCTAAAGGTGAACTACAGCAACAACAACAACAAAAGCAAATATGATGATACTGTTTTAATTTAGGTAGTGTTCAGAATGATGGCTCAGATGCTCACCAGCTTTGAAACAGTGAGACACAGCTGGCTGAAAACACAGCTTCCACAAGGAAATATCCAAAATGGTCCAGGGTGTCACGAAGGGGAAAATCAGTGAGGCGTGATACCAACAATAAGGGGTGGCTTAGAGCTATGTGATGAGACTGACAAACTTATTAAATTTCAAACCAACAACGACAAAAAATAGGCTTGTTTGTAGTTGATGGGAGAAGAAATTCTGAGAGATAATCACACAAATCTAGTAATACTGACAGCCTCTGTTCAACAGCTTCGGATTTACATTGCCCTTAAGAACAGACAAATATTTTAGGAAAGAGATACCATCTTCTGAAACACACTACTGCTTTCTGCTCTTACATAGAAGCCATCCATCTGCTGTCAACTCGGTAATTTGAAATCTAGTTGTAACATTACCACAATGCATATGCTGTGTGTGGCACACAGGAGCAGCTGTCACGACACTGGACATAAATTTTTTGTCAGAGATCCATGACCCCATCACAGAGGTCAATAGCAGTAAGTACAATCTACTTAAAGAATTCCTGAATGGAAGATGCATCACCTAATGCAGTCTCCTGCATGTGGTGCAGGATATATATAAAGCTTCTAAAGCTTTGCAGAGAGCTTTGTTTTGTACTAAGGTAATGATTAAGAGGTATAATAAAGTGTTGTCTAGCAGACAGAACACATTATCAATGCCAGGCAGTTAACAAGCAATGGGTCCTCGAGACAAATAAGAAGGAAATGCAAGTTATCGTCAGAACTGTTTTTTCAAAGGTGAATCAATCAAACTCCTAAAGCTTCCCCTGGGAATAAACTCTTCTGAGCTCACAGCAAATGGTAAAATCAGAAAACCTTGCCCTGCTACCCGAGAATAGCACCTAACAAAAGCAATCCCCAAGCTGGTGTAACTACCAATCCACCTGAATACACAAATTAAAAAGACTCAGGAAGAGCGGTCAAATGTATTTCTTTCAAAAGCCAAAGCACTGTTCTAACAAAAGGTCTCCATGCATCATTTGAAGTTTCACATCAAATTAGAGGGAGGGAAAGATGAGAAGAAATCCTTTCTGTTGGACAGACATTTGCACTTGCCTCTGAAATAAAAATGTGCAAGATTATACACAGCAAAATCAAGCTTGGAAAGGAATTCTCCTATCACTTAGTGAAATGGTGAGAGACACCAAGGACATTTCAGAGGGCTGCAGGTGCTGGTTTCTTGGTCCATGGAAACAAATTCCTGAATCTAATCTGAGACTTTATAAATTAAGATTGAAAATTACTATATGTACATATATAGTTTAATTACAAATCCTCTAATCATAGCAGAATATATATAAATATAGATGCATAAGATTTTTCTTATATACTTGTTCAGAGAAACCTGAAATGGCTGGGTTTTTTTTTTAGTGAGGTATAAATTTCCTAAATTCTTAGAGCCCTTTAGCTTCTTAGGACTTAAAATGTAGATAAACTTTCTTGTTACTTGTGTTATCTGAATGAGTAGAAAAGTTAAGACAGTGATTAATTATTTTAAAAAATGTTATAGAAGTATAACAGTATATATACCGGTTTAAGCATGGTATTTTGGTGGTTGGATCAAAAATGATCATCATTCTTTGGAAATATATAAGTGAAAGTGATAAGAAAACCCTGCTGGCAAAGATTGCACATTTCACAGGAAAAGCACCTCCTATTGTGGGTTCTTTTCCTTTTGGCTCCGTGGAATGTTTATCTATAATTTTTAATTATTCAGGAGGTGACTGCGTCAATGCTGAGATCATCCTGACTCTACTGCTTTTGTCCTGCCAGTGCCTTAGAGATTTCCTGGCTCTTGCCACAGATCCCCATAATCTCTACTCAGAGATCCAGCAACGAATTTAGCATTGCTCTCCTTCTACCTTTCTACCAGTGCTGGAAGGTCCTCTGCTCCAAGTATTATGGAATTGCATCACCACGATGGGATTTCTGAAGGAGGTTCTGCACAGAAAAATGCCAGGAGGCTCAGCTGGTGTGGTCCTTACCCTGCTTCCTAGAGGGTCCCAAATCAGTGCTTATTCCCTATGGATGCTGCCAGGTCATCAGAAGGGCAGGGACAGCTTGGTGGAAGCTGGGAGATTCAATTGCCAATGGAATGGCAACTTCAACGTGTCACCTTAGGCATGCCAAGAGAGTGACCTGGATCTTCAAGGCACTGCTGGGGCATAATTTGCAGACAGAGTGAGCACAAAGAGTAACACTTGGTGCTTAAAGAGAGGTCCCTGGTGCTATTTGAGCTGAAATCCAGTGTGATGTATCCGCTGTGTGTACACACAGCATGTAGGATGCCTGGCCTTGTCTTCACTGCCAGAAGGACACAGGTCTACAACAGAGGATCTGTCACATCTTCCAGTCCACTGTGGATGTTTCATTTACTGTTGTGCATGGTAAAGACTGTCAACCAGTAGATAAATAATAATACCTAAACAGATCAGGTTCATTTATCTATTTATTTATTATTTGGCTGTTGGTTTAGTTATTATCTGGATGCTCCATCACCTGAAAATGTTCAAGGCCAGGTTGGATGGAACTCTGAGCAACCTGGTCTGGTGGAAGATGTCCCTGCCCATGGCAGGGGCTTTGGAACAAGAAGATCTTTAAGATGTCTTCAAACCCAGGCCATTCTGTGATTTCCAAAACACAGCTATTGGACTAGGACACAAAGGCAAACATCACAAGCAAGGTGAAGGAAGTGCTTCCAGCCACCGGGAAGCAGAAGCAAACAGGCCAACCCCCCAATTCCTACTGCATCATATCTTATTTATTACATTGTTTTAGATATTCCTCTCATTATGTGGCAACAGCTTAAACTCATCACGAGCCTAATGAGGAGAGTGCAGCTTAATGGAAAGCAGATTATGTCAAAGAGATTTGATATCTTTCTCTGACAAGATTACAAATAGGAATCCTGATGGAGACTGTATTGCTGATATAATATAATCAGACTTTTTAGACTTCTGGCTTCGTGCCTTTAACGTTCAGATAAAAAACCTAAAAACAAGAGCACCATGAAAGATCAGAATGGCACATACTAATCAAATTGAATTTGTCAAGTTGATAATCTCACTGCAATTAATGTGGATGCATCAAATAATTGCAATGAGACTTGTAATGTTCTATAAATACTGTTCTATTATATACATATAATCTTATTTTACAATGAAACAGAGACATAATGATAGTGTAAACATACATTTGTTTCTGGAAAGTTTTCAGATTACATAAACATTGAGATGTGACAAACAAGAAAGCCCAGAGCTGTGAAATGCTTGGCGTGGCATACCAAGGCACTTTTAATACAATCAATCCCAATGTTATTCCTAGAGGAAAAAAGAAACACGTGCAGAGGCCTGGCTCTGGACAGAGCTGCTGAGACCAGCGGTTCTGGACAGACTGGAAATTTCTGTAGGCAGCCTCTCAGCACTGGGAGGGATGACAGAGTACGTGATAACAGAACAGCTCTGAAAAGAAAAAACAGCATTTCTTTGTAGCTGTTGTGACTCAGCCTCCATGTGTGCCCTTCAAAACTGTCACTGGTTCACAGAGGAACAGTGAGAGGGATGGCTGGTCTGGAGAACAGGACCTAAGGAGCTACATTCTCCACCTTACCATTGGGAGTTTACAAAGGGTTTGGTCAGAGCAGGATGAACAGAAATCTATTAGATGGCTCTTTAACCCAGCAAGGACATCTGACACACCCCTATTATTATCCAGAAGTTTAAAGAAATGAAAACAGGGAATAAAACACAATTTATAACACCAAAAGGACATGGTCAAGGCATATGCTGTGTTACCTTTCGTTTGATACCTTTAAATCAATAGGTGAGGTCTTTCTAAAGGTGGTTCACATTGTCTCATGAGTCAGTGGTCTTGTTGCAGGGAGAAGTGCAAGTGAATATATACAGAGCAATTTAGATGATCACAAAATGCAGCCTGTATCTGAGAAATATAGCCACTGGCTCTAATGTGCTCCAGGTCAAATATGGCTTCTGTATTTAGCCTCTCCACCTTTGATTTCCAAACTCCATGTAACTGTTAACTTTTAAAAATCATCTAATCTATTAATTAATGCTCAGATTCCCCAGAAAATAAATTTTTAACCAACAGAACTAATCAAATTCAGCTTTTTTGTTGTTGTTGTTTTGTTGTTGTTGTTGTTGTTGTTGTTGTTGTTGTTGTTGTTGTTGTTGTTGTTGTTGTTGTTGTTGTTGTTTTTCCCCTAGTAGAGATAGAGAACTGGAGATTTTCTCATGAATTATTGGAACAGCAAAGACAAAACAAAGTTCGGATTTCATACCTTTGGAAACACACAGAAGCCCCTTTCCTTCTGCTCAAGACATATGTGAGCATCAGATGCTGCCTCCTGTGAGTCCATTTCCCACAGGATTCTTTCAAATGACAGCCAAATGATCTCTGTGCTACCCCTCAGGGACTGCACACACGTGTATTAAGTAGAATAAGCTGGTGTGGTTTCTTTTTGTTCTGTCAGTTTGGAAATACCACTTATCAATTCCAATTATCTTCTGAAAAGTAGATATAAATACAGCTGATTCTCTAGCTATTGGTTCTGCTGTTTATTTTTTCCTTTGAGATCTGTAGAGCCAGCTCTGCTCTGACTTTTCAGTATCACAAATATGAACTGGAGTGTTAATGAAGATGCATCTGCAAGGCCAGATGTTGGCTTCAGCAACAGCTGTACCCAGCTCCTTGCCTCTCTGCCATTGTATATTCTGAAATTATGATCTTTAAGGAGATGAAAATTGATGGGATGTCTTGTACATTACCTTCCTCTGGCACCTGTCCATCAGAGAGTGCAAACCAAGATTCAACCATAAATGGTGTTTCCTGGTGAGAGAAAACATACTTCTTGCCTATATTAGGAAGATCCTTGATCTGTTTTCAGACAGTAAACAAGGGATTCTTAAATCCTGTGTTTACACCCTGGAAGAATCCACCTTTCAAACCCTATCCTGTGAAAGTTCCTTTGTTTCTGAAAAGGCAAGAGGACAACACAGTGACTCCTTTACTGTTTCAGTATGGCCTGATAGAATCTAATAACATAAATTAATATTTGCAGATGAAATGTTCCAGAAGTTGTGGAAGAGCAGGCAACAAAGGCAACAGACCTTTGAATATGAAGCTGGAAAAGAGAATGTCTCAGGCAGAAACCCTGCTGGAGAAATCCCCAGAGTGGTTCACAAGGAGATTGTGAAGGCAAAACCAGCATCCCTCAGGAAATACTTCCTTCCATAAAGCTTTTGGAGTCACATTTATTGAGCTAAAAGGCACTCTGAGATGTGATAACTCAGAATGGAGGAAATATATCACTAAAGATAGACATGCTTCAAATGTTGTTAGTTACTAATTGGAATTTCAGCTGTTTGTCCAACTGGTCATATTTTGTGTTTGTACTTACCTAGGTCTACAAGGCATTAACTCCAGAATAGGATTTTTGGGTAAATTCTTCTACCATAACATAACTACCTCTGCCAATAATTACTGTATTTTCCAGTCCAAAGGAAATGGAAATTACTAAGCCATTTTTCACTATAATATAAAATTCATGTAATTGTTATTTCCAGTAAAGGCAACACAATTATTTATTGTGCCAGCTCAGTAAATATTGATTTTGGGAAGCATTTTTGATTATCTCTGATATAATAGATTAACATTACATAATATAATATTATATAATTATATTATCTGCTTATCTCTGAAATATCCTGAAAAGCAGCATCTCATCTGGGCTGTCACCATGGTGTTAGCTGGTGTAATCTAAGGTAAAAGGTAATGTACTCTGCAAGTAACTTGTGGACTTTGACAATTTTTTTACGTCACCGCTTGCTGCTTTGTTTGTGTATTTCTTTCAGCCATCTACTCTAAATTAAAAAAACAAGGAGTTCAAATACACTCCTGCATCTCTGTACTCTGCTTGGTAAAATGATTTTCCAGAAAGCTTCCCATTTTCTAAACAGTAGTTATGAAGCTTTTGTTATATTTTTAATTAACTCCAGTTCCTAGGCGCATGTGTGATTCCAGCTGATTTGTATTCTCTCTGTTTTTATAATATCCGGATGGCCACACCGCACAGGAGAGCTCAAATGCAACATGCTCATAAACTAAGCCAGACCAAAGAAATATTATCGACCCACAAAAGCCTTGAAGGAAATTAAATGTGAGGCAAGAGAGTTTAAAATATATAGCTCAGGGAGAAAGAGATGAGAAAGTGAGATATAAGTCTGCAAAAATCAGAGTTGTGCCAACACTGAAGTGAGAAGCAGTAGAGGCACAGGGATACAGAGCCAAGCATGTGCACCAAGTGACTTAGAGGAAGATGTAAACTGAATGCTAAGGAACTGTTGGGCTTTATTTACATATAGATCCCTGCAAGTCCAAACATAATCTCCATATGAAAGCACATTCTAAAATTGATTATAACAGGGTTTTTTTTTGTGAATATTCTGGAGTGAAATAGGGACCATAAAAGAAAACAATCAGTCTTCTTGACCTACTTGATCGTTTGCCTTCTAATACCTTTTCTCCAACTACTTGTTATATTAGAAAAATTTAAAATGTACAAGGAAGCACCTAAAATTTAAGGGGAAATGGTGTAATTACTGAAAAGACAAGCATATCTGATATTAAAATTCTAGGTTTAAATTTATCCAGCTGTAAGAGAAGGAGAAGCTTAAGCAAAAATTATGAAATTTTATCTCTCCCTCATAGTTGTAACTGTTTTATACGTGTCTCTTGTGAAATGATCATCATAATGCACAGGAAGTTTACCTGACCACCTTGTTTTTATCACCAGCAAGCCTATAATAGTTTTGAACAAGTTTGTTTTTGACCAGGTTGCATAAGGTTTTGACAAGGAGCACATGGCCTGCTGAGAAGTAATCACGATATCAGCATCACTGGCAACAGCATTTCAGCCACGTGAGAAACAAGAACACCCATGGGAATTACTAAAAACATCGAATCATTAAAGAAAACCACTTTTCCCAGGAACAGCTGTTATTTTTTTAGAAAACAAAACTTGCTGAAGGGAACTGGAATCTTGCCAGATCTGGTACATAAAAAGAAAGGAGAAAAGAAGATAATAAAAGAAAAAATTAGAGCATTTGAAGATTAAGCAACTGTGCAAAACGAGAAAACCTCCTTTGCAGCATCCTGAGGCAAGTACCAAAAAATGGGCCAATATTAGCATATGTATCCAGCACAGTTCTAGAAGCAAGGACGTGTTTGGAAAGATTCATGTGCAATACCTGTCTTTTATACTAAGGAAAATACAAGACTGAACAAAACGCAGAAAGGGTAACAGAGGACACCATTAAGCCGAGATGGAGCAGGCCAGCTGGACTGTTATGATTTAATTAAGGAGAGTTTGACTCAGTGGGATTCACACATGGGAGATTATTCCTATCAAATCTGACAGAATTTTTCACAGTGGTAACATATCACAGAGGGAAGCTGTGGACATAAAACCAATTTGACAGTGTATTGCACACTGTTAAATTAGAAAGTTAATGATTAGGGTATATACAGCATGAAAAGCTTGCAAAAGGAAAGAGCTGACTTTGAAATCTAATACATGAACTAAAAAGATACAGTGTAGACTGCATTTTAATTCATCCAGCTTCTTCAAATTACATGTACCAACCTACTCCTAATATCTTTTGGTCAATTAACCATAGAGGCATAATACACCACTTCCAGCAAAACATGAATTCCCATCTTCTACCTAAAAATGCACAAATCGTATATTATCTAAACGTGACCTATTCTTTCTTTGATTCCAGTCTTGTCTTTTTGTGCTACAGGAGCTCCCTGTCGAGTACCTTTATCCAGAACCAGTTTTCCTACAACTCACAGGGCCAAAGAATTATTGAGGTTAGAATGGAGATTGGAGATTGTCACCCTCTGGAGATTGTCACCACATCACACCCACTCCCTCCACCCCCAAAATCCTGGGTAAGTTAGAGAAGGTTTCTCAGGTTTTCATTCTACTGAGTTTTGAATATATACAGGAATGGAAACCCTGCAAAATCTCTGGGGGATCAGTGGTCAATGACCATCAGAGCATGAAAGTTTTTTCTTCATGTTTAGTTATTATGAATTTAATATATTCCCATTCCTGCCTATTGTCCTGTTGGTCAGTCTGTCTGTTTGCTTTACTTCCTCTTTACTACCTTCCCAGCTATTTGATTGATTTTACATTCCCCCTGATTCTTCTCTTCTCTAGGATAAGCTCTACCAGCACTCAGAGCATCTGCTTTTAATGCTGGCTGGTCTCCAGTAGAACTTCCTATACTTCTAGTCACAATCCTTTAATTCTGGCAGTTTACCTGGTTCTCAGTTCACGTCAGGATCCACTTATCTAGGCCATAATCCATCCATTTGTCTGTAGGAGTATTACAGGATTAAGCACTGAAAGTCTTACTCAAATTAAGGCAAACAAAATCCACAATTCTTCCCTCATCCAGTGACCTAATCATGCGGCTGTAGAAAGACATCAGGTCAATCAAACCTGGTCTCCTGCTGGAGTCCAGGAAAGCTGAAAAACTTCTCCTGACTCTGTGGGGATTCATTTTATCCCTAGAGCCCCCCAAAATGGCTTGGCCTTTGAACTAAGCCTGTGGGAGCACTTGCCCCCACTTCTGGGTGAACTGAGAGCACCAAAGAAATGAAGAGATAGTTGCTTAGTGCACCACAGAGTGTGTACTTGTAGAGTATTGTACTTGTAGTTTTAGATTTTGCTCTATACATTAATATAGAGACAACATGGAGAATTCAGGCTGTCGGCTTCTCCTTGTTCTTCTCCTTCTTCTTCCTTTCTTCTTTGACCTAAGTTCCTGTGATTTAGTAATTGGTAGAAAGAATTTAGTGTAGAAGAGACATGCTAATAAAATTGATACTTATTGGTTTTAAAGAAAAAATTAAAAACTTAAAATCTGGCAATTGGGTGATAAAAGGTATATAAGCCATCCACGCTGTGCAGCTGTACCACTGTGCTCCTGGAATCTGCAGCAGAGGCTATGTTCTTGAAATTTAGATAAGAAAAATAAACAATTCCTGAAGCAGCAGAAAAGCATTACTGCTTCGTTTTTTCCTGACATGAGACACTGAGAAGGAAGAGCACCAGACCAAGAGAGAAGAACGAGGCCGCAAGGCCCCCACAGTCTCCCCTTCAGAAAACCATGCTTACTACTCACAATCATTTTTTATCCTTCACATGGATCAAAATGGTTTACAGTTATTTGCTGTTATTTGGGTTATTTGCTGTTATTTGGGTTATTTGCTCCGCATCCTCCCAAGGACTGAGGTGAACATAATGAGCTCTGGTTCTGTAGATCCTCCTTCTTACCACCTTGCTCTTTGTCACCGTTTCCCTCACATCATTCAGCAGTGGGCCCTCAGTTTACTCATCTTCCTCTTTCTGCCGGCATACCTTGCCTTTCCCACCCTTCATTACATTCAACTCCAGCTGAGCTTTGGTTTTCTTACCCTACACTTGCATGCATGTTGAACAGCTTCTCTATATTCCTGTGGAGTCCCTTGTTCCTTCTTTCACCCTCTGTATACTGATTTTTTAGATTAGAGTTGAGTCAGGAGCTCCTTGATGATCCATGCAGGCTTTCTACCACTCTCATCTGATTTTCTTTACATTCTGGAGAAGATAAAACTTTGAAATCTCCTGAACTCCTCTCCAGAACCATCTTCTACATGGTTCTTATTTCAGCAGTTCCTGAACAAGCCAAAGCCCACTCTGTTGAAACCTGGAAACCTACATTGGGGTTCAGAGGTTGCTTTTTGCCCAGTTCCCTCCTCCCAGAATCCTTACCTCCATTGCATGATCCCTAAATCCAAAGCTGACCCAACCTTCACACTCCAGACCGGTTTTTCCTGTCTATAAGCATCAGGTCCAGCAAAGAACTTCCCCTCCTTGATTCCTCAATCACCTGTATCAGGGAGTTACTATTAGTGCACCCCAGAAACTTCCTGGCTTACTTGTGTCCCTCTCTGTTGCTCTTTCAGCAAATGCCACAGAATGGCTTGGTTTGGAAGTGGCCAAGGATCACCTTTCACTAGACCAGGTTACTCAGAGACCCATTCAGTCTGATCTCATACACTTCCAGGGATGAGGAGTCCACAGCCTCTCTGGGCAACATGTGGACTACTTCACGCCCCTCATAGCAAAGAACTTCCTCCTAGTATCTAATCTAATGCTAACCCTCCTTCAGTCAGCAAAAAGCCTTTCTTTTACCCTCACAGTGCTGCTGTGTAGCCCAGAGAGAAAACTGTAAGCTGCTACCCTTTATTTTTTCGAATGGTTACTGTGTCAGGGCTTAGCAGGAGGGAGCACACCCTTCTTCAGCTGAATGAACGGTCCTAATTATAACCTAAAATAATAATTTTGTATATTTTTAATATAATAATAATGCTAATTTTCTTATACAACCCCGTGGTGGATTATATTAAATGAGGTTGTTGTACTACCCAGAAAGTAATTTTAGAGGAACTCCAAGTCCTTGCTTGTTGAAAAAAGTCAGTGAATGCTCCTAAGATCCTTACTTGGCTAAGAATGAAAAGTTTGGTGATTTTGGCCCAGAAATTGTACTTAGCTAATGCTGAAATTATTTGTGCAAGTCCACAATGTTTCTGGATAAAAGTTTAGGGTTGAAGGCACTCACTCTAGATAATATCACAAAAATAACAAAGAATGGTAAAGTTAAAGAATGACTCATTTATTTTACCCAGTCATGTTTACAGCAGTGTAATCTGTACAAAGATCACTCTAAAATAGCCTAATATTTGGAAGGAAATTAAATGCAGGCTTTGACAGTTATCTGTTCTGAAAATCAGAGCTGGGGCCACACATATTGATTCTCTGTAATAACATTCCAAGTTCAGTTTGCAGACTCTCAGAACTCTCAGTTTGGCAGCAAGAAAGCAACACATTTATCACTGCCAGGCTGATGTTGTGGTTATTTCATAAAAAAAAAAAAAAA
>VZRF01015113.1:28732-99573 GCA_013396875.1 Vireo altiloquus | reverse complement strand
AAGAAGAAGATAATAAGCTTCTAACCAATAAAATATAATAACATATCCAAGTAATGTTTGGAAAGTCGAGTTTTGTGTTTCCATATACATTGTAATACATTTTATAACTGGCACTCTCTGTGGCATATAGTTACACTCTCTGCAGGATATATGTGTGAAAGCTGCATCGAATCCCTGCATCATGGAACCCCCTGAGCTGGAAGGGATACACAAGGATCGTTGAAGTCCAGCTCCTGGCTCTGCACAGACACCCCAGAAATCCCACCCTGTGCCTGAGAGAGTTGTTCAAACACTCCTGGAGCTCTGGCAGCCTTGGGGCTGTGACCATTCCCTGGAGAGCCTGGGCAGTGCCTGACCACTCTGTGGGGGAAGAACCTTTCCTGATATCCAACCTAAATCCCCCTGACACAGCTCCAGCCATTTCCTTGAGTCCTGTCCCTGATCACAGGGAGCAGAGACTGGAGCTGCCCCTCGCCAGAAAGTTGTAGACCCTGGTGAAGTCTGACCTCAGTCTCTTCTCCAGCTGAACACACCAAGAGCCCTGAGCTGCAGCTCCTGTAGCTTCTCCTTTAGGCCCTCCACCATCTTTGTATCCCACCTAATAGTTTTATAGGACTCTAATAACTTTGGCTCTCTCCTCTACCCAAAACTGCCCCTGGGACTCGAGGTATAACCTGCACAAAGTGCAGCTCCTAAAACCCTGTGTCAGTATTCTTCCTGAGGGAAGAAAATGCATAAATTCTCTTTCTGGAGTGATTTGCAAATGGAGGGAGAAAGTCAGAGGAGGAATGCTTCCATGTTCCATGCAGGGGAGCACTTCTATACCACCAATGCCTGCAGTTGATGATTACTTCTTCACTATTTATGCATATGGCAGTACAGCTATTGCCCAACAGACCTCAAGAGGGGATTTTGAAGTACTGAGTGAAGGTCAAAAAGCAAATCCCACAACTGATTGGTGCTGAAGATACTAAACTGAGCATGTTTTCCTCTATGGCTACCAGAGACCGTATTAACTAGCCCATCTGGCGGGAGCCAGTCAGTCACAGTTCTAATGGCTCACAAAACACGAATAGTGAGTTCTGAAAGGACCTGGGGATTGGGCAGGGAATATATTGCCCATAGGCTGTGAGTATATGGCAACTAGATTTTTTAATAATTATTTTTCTGCAGGTCTAATCCCTAAGGAAAACTTCATCTTGTGTTTGGATATTTTAGTACCTCTCTGTTCTGCTGGTACATCACCATCTATGAGCACTGTGAAGAATACAGAAATCTGCTCCCCGCAGTATCTCACTGAAGCATTTGCTGTTCTCACAATTTCCTGGAGCATGGACTCTGGAATAGTTTTGTCCAGCCAGGCCAAATCTACCCTGGGGACCCTGGGGACTCAGGCTTGTTGTTAGGAATGCCAACAGTCAGCACTGCCCCATCCCAAAGCTGTACCAGTCGTTCTCTACTCAGAATTACAGAGCTCCTTAAAACCTTGCTGTTTCTGGTCCTCCCCATTACTGCTCTTCACGGCATCTGCATTGTGACATACACAATGGAGTCAAAAGGCTGCAAAAAATTGCATTTTGCACTGGCCACACCATCTCTCCTGGATTAGCCCCTCTTTTCCCTTAAATCTCATTTACTTGATACCCCCCATAGTGGTCTGTACCACAGCCAGTGCCCAGAACAATATCAGGGAACACCTTCCAGTTGTCCAAAATGTCTTGATGTCTCAGTTGTCCCCTTGTAACATTTCTATAATCATTTCCTTATTTCCCCCTACTTAAAGAACCTTGTGTGCCCTTGTGTATGTGTCTGAAGAGTACCTACCTTTCTCACAGCTACTTATTTATGCACAGAGACCAAGTTTGTGCTGACTGGTGCCCTGGAAAGCAGATGAAGATAACCTAAAGTTAGGCTTCAGTGAGTTGAAATTAAGATTCAACTCTTTCAGCTCTTAAACATAACTGAACTACAGTGAAGCATCACAAGGAAGGAGGATGTAGACTTCTTTAAGTAAGAACAAAATGCCCTTGAGCAACAAAACGATGCAGAGCGAAGGAAGCATGAGCAGAACAGAATGATTCACACATGAGAGGCACTGGGAACTGTGCAGCAAAAGGTGCTTATTGTGCACAGGAGCATCCAATTACATGGGCACCAGTGGGCTTGGCTTACCCCACTGTGCTGTCACCCCAGATTACACAGAATTTAAGTGACAGGAAATGTATAGGGAAATCCCAGACTGCTCTGACACAGAGAGATGGCACACAAAGGAGGGGCTTGCATCAGGAGAAGTGGTTACCCAGTAAGATTTTGGTTCTTTACATACAACTTTAAATACCTCCGCTGGCAGCCATGCTGATTGGGCTCTTGACAAAGTGGTAAATCAAATATAGTTCCTTCAAGGGTTAAACTCCTTAAAATCTCTATGGTTTAGCAAGACAGCTTTGAAAAAGCCTATGTGAGTTAAGCTTGCACTGTGCATAATCCATCTCAATTCCCATGCTTGCTATAGTGAGCAACATCTATTTTTGGAGAAGATAAACAAGTATCTACTATCTCTTACTGCTCTTTCCCTTTATCTGGTTGTTTACCTGTCATCCGCATTTTCAATCTCCTCTTAGAACCCCCTCCTGCAGTATCACTGAGGTTACTGCCCTATTCCTCTGTTCCCCTTCCATCCAAAAGGGATTTGTTTCCATGAGCAAGAGTTTGAGTCTACATCCCAAACACTGTCCTGCTTTAGCTCATGATGTTTAGCAATTCTGCAAGAATTTGTCTTTTGGTGACGTGATCTGTCTGCTTTCCAAATTAATTTTGTTCTTCAAGTCTGATCCACTCCTGACTAAAAAAAACCTGTCTCTTTTTACATTTACTTCTCAACCTACAGTACGTCTGTTGACTGTCTGCTAATATTCCTCTGTTCCTCTTCTTCCAGAAAACCTTTGTGAATCCTTGTGCCTGGCCTCATCTTCCTTCTCTCCAGTACACTTTCTTTTCTTCTCTTTTGTTTACCATGTAGGTCAATGGTCCTTTTAATGACCTTTTCCTCCAACTCCGTCTTCTTCCTTCTCTTCTCTTCAAACTGAAACTTAAATTTTATGTACTTGAATTTGCAGATAGATTTCAAGAAGCAACGTGGTTACATCCTAGAAATGGTGCAAAGTAAATCACCACAATGCTGATGAACAGTTGGCTCTGAAAAAAAACCACAAAAAACCAAACCCAGTGTTTAAACTATGGTTTCTGTCAATCTGGGATGACATTTCATGCATACTCCTACAGGGATCTGTCATGCATCCAGCTCTACAAAATTATTTTACTAGCACCTTATATGCTACTGCCATGCAAACAAAATCTTGGCTGATGCCGAACTAGGACATGAAAATAGGGAAGCTTTCTGGAATTCAAAAGAACCTTGTCAGTTTGGGAGGGAGAGTTTGAAATAAGACAAAATTTCATAATGACACATTCAAAAAGGTACAATCAGGAAGGGCAGAGCAAATAGAGCAAGATGAGGAAATAAATGAGTGAGCAGTACTGCAGAAAATATCTGGGGTTATAGCGGTTCACAGGCCATAAGATGACACTTTCAAAAAACCAGAAAATCTCATTCTGGAGTATATTATCAGAAGTGTTGTGAGTAAGACAAGGGAGGTAATTATTCTGCTCTACTTGTTACTAGTGAGAGCTTGGTTCCTGCTGTGAGTACTGCATTTAAAGAAGCAAGAACATAAAGAATATCCAACAGAGAGCAAGAAAGATAAGATTTTTCCAAAATCACAGTCCTGAAGATTTGTTTAGCTGATAAATAAGGAGGTTGGGGAAAGGTGAGAAGAGTCTTCCAGTTTATCAAAGGTTATTACAACAAAAACAGTGATCAATTGTTCTCTGTGTCCTCTGGAGGAGGGCAAGAAGTAATCTGCTTAATTTGCAGCAAAGAGGATTTACATTACACACCAGAAACTCTTGCCACTCTAAGGACAGTTAAGCTCTGGGAGATGCTAACTGGGGAGTTAGTAGCATCCCTTAAGAACAATTTTGACTGGTGTGTCAGGGATAGGACCCTGCATGGATTTAAAGTTCCAAGTGAGGTAGAAAATCCATTTGGTCATCTCTTTCATCTTCACTCTTATTTTGCCACTGCACCTACACATACTCTGTATGTTATGCCACTGGACCAGGCTGTGCCTCTGACCTCACACTGATCAGCATTTTACTCGCAGAGTTAGCAGGAATTCCTGTGAGAGACTTGCTGAAGTGTTCACTAAATTATATCAAGATGTATTTCAACCATGTTTAAAATAATTTATTACTTATGCAGATGTTGACAAAGCTCATTAGGAGCACTATTTGATGACAGCATTTCATTATGAACCAGAACAGATTACAAATTAAATTATTAGAGGACAGATCCTGCTAGAGCATCCTGTGACTGTCAGAAGGTTGCTACAGGATTTTTGACACTGGACTTAACTAATTTCCAAAATTCTTTTGTTAAGTAATACCCACAGAGCACATCATACATGTTTTTTGAAGTGGGATGTTTTCACATCTGAAAATTTCAATATATTGCTTCTTATCTATAAAGCTTAGTTGTTTGTGTCTTTTCCTTGGAAATCCTCTTTCTCCCCACATGACACTGAGTAAATTCCTGGTTCCTGAGCTGCTTTGACACACAACAACCTTTTCAAATGGCAGAAACCCATAAGCCTGATATTTTCTTTTGGTGACCTGCATGTAGAATTCACCTCCTTCTTAGATATGACAAGACATAATGTTAGTCCCTCAACATATAATGTGGTTAGTGGGTTTTATTATCCAGAGCTTAGGAACTTTAGATTTTCAGAGGAATAAGATAATTTTAAGGACAGAAAGTTTGCTTGAATTTTACATTTAACAAACTTATAAAACTGTCCAGTGGCCCAAGGTAAGTGTTTTGAGTAAATGAAATTAAAATAAACAGATAAACAACCTGCTTATATTGAGCTGTGATCATGACTTTGCATTTTTAAATTTTCATAATCTTTCACTTGTCTATTTCTGGGACTTGAAACGTTTCATGCCAGTAAGAACCAGAGTTGTCAGAATTTCAAAATATATTACATGTTTTCCTTCTGAAGGATCAATAATTGCTTGAACAACTCCTTCCAAAATCCCAGTTCTCACTTTTGTGCATTATTTTAACAGGCAAGCAGTGATGCACACTGCAAGGTGAGAAAGCTGTACTTCCAACGGATACATAATCCAGCAACCAAAAGACAAAAGCTGGGAGATAATAGGCAAGAAATAACATCCACCAATTATTATTACTCTAGGACAGAAATGCAAGAAAATACGTAAATTCAGACTTAATATATCTATTTATCATAAAACATATCTATCAGGAAAAAAAACCAAAAAACCCAACAAAACCCAAATCCCAAGAACTACAAAGTGAAGCAACCTGAACCAAAGGTGCATAGAACATTCTAGAACAATGGGCTGGCCCAAACATATGCCAGTTAAATTGCTGCAGCAGTTAATGACTGAAGAGCTCAGAATTTTACTATTTCCATTGTTTTTAAGCTTGTGAGAAGAAGTCTATCCCTTCAGGTTCTTTCAAAGACCTAATACACAGTAGGAGCAAAGTAAATAAAAATGCCTTTTCCTTACTACAGTAACAAAACAACAGCAAAAACCAAGCAACCAGAAAAACGAAACCAGAACCAAATCACTCCCAAACCAAGAAAACCCCTTAAATGGTTTAGTGCTTTCCTCTGGGTCTAGGTGGGATTCCTTTCTAAAGCTGGACTAGCCAGGTAGCCAACTGCCAGACTCTATGTTACATCAAGGAAAAATCACTTTTTTCCAATCCAAAATTTTTCTGCTTTTACCTGGTACTTAAAGTTATTAATTCAGAGAAAGCCAGCAGCATCTCAGGAATAAGATTGGGACAGGTTGGGATGTGATGTCTTTACTCTCACATAATAACAGAGCCAAGTTCCAGAGTATTTGTGTGATAAGGGCAGAAGTACATACCAAGATCTGCACAGGCCACAGCGGATCTACCTCAGGAGTCCTGGAAAGGCAGACTGGGACACTCTGCTCCAGGAGCTGGAATTGCTCAGAGAATCCAAAGGCACTCCAATAGCCTGGTGACAGAGAAGAAAAGAGAAGGGAACAGAAAATGTTCTACAGAATTTTTCATCTTTCACTACCTGTACCTTCATGCAATGCTTACCAAAATTTATATTTAAAGCCAACGGAAGCACCTTGAACCGTGTTCCATATTTGTCCAACAGGTTAGGGAGGTGGTGATGGTGCTGGAATGCATGCAAAAGGAATATAACTTTTTTTTTTCCACTGAGTCAGCAACATGCAGCCGGTGTAAACCACTTGTGTTTGTTCCATGCCTTTAATCTGTCTGCAGTCTGTAGAAGAATACATCCCTAGAGCCTTTACTAGACCTTGAATTTGAGCAGCTGTCACTTTAAATTTATTTCTTCCTCTGTCTGGGAGCTATTTTAGTGCAAATGCAAGCACATGTGCTCTGAGCAAAGCTCCCAAGAGCCACCACCATGACAGGTACACTCCTACATGTCTGTGTTATCTTCTTTCAACAGGCTTGAATACGATGGCAAATATTTTTCCTTTTAGTATATTTTTTGTCTTTTGTGTATTTTTTGGCCTGTTGTAGTGGTCCTTTTCCCCACTGCCTCCCAAATCATCCTCTGTGGCATGAAGCCTTGGGTACAGCAGCTCTGTAGAGTTTAGGGTGGTATTGGGCTCACAGCAGCCAGAATAGATCCCGGGGTAGGAGTAGCACAAGGACCTGTTCTAGGGTCAGACCTATTACAGGTATTCTCCACTGCAATCTTTCGTGTCTGCATCTCTTGAAGTCCAGCCTGTTCAGCCAGCAATTGCTTTTCAATCATGAGGAAAGGAACTCTCTGATTCGGGAGTCACACTGCCTCATTCCTGGCTTTTTCATTGATCCCTGAATCCCTTCAACCAACTTCCCAGCTCTGCCTCTTTCTGTGCCTATTTGTCCTATATTATGAGATAGTGACCTCTAGAAGAGCCTGGATTTCATTCCATTAGTCCTTTACCTTTCATTCCAGTCATTAATCCTTTCTTTTCATTCCAATCCTCTCCCTTTGCCCCATATAAATTTTGTTGTCATCATCCCTTGCTCCCCAGAATAATTCTAGTTTTAGAGTTAGGAAGCCAAAGAAAAAGGGAAGCTTTAAACTCTAAGAATCAACCCCACTTGATTTGTCTGATATTAACAACAACCTGTTAATCTTTTCAGCAACCTAGAAACCTGCATTCCTCCCACACTCAAACAATTCTCTAATGGCATACAAACTGGGGAGCAGAGCAGGCTGTGGCAAGGCTTAGGGAGAAGGGAGGCTGGGAACAATTTAACCAGGACAAAAAAAACCCAAAACTCATTTAACTTATTCACTCAGGACTTATTGATGACTGATCAATATCTACTTGACCCCAAAAACTGAACAGCTAGAAGAAGATTAGGAATAACAAGAAGTTATTTTTCTGGGCTTTCTTACTCTGTCTAAATCAATATTTTAGTAGCTTTCCCCTGTGAAGAGACAGAAGAGGAACCTCTGGCTAGACAAGCTTCCAGGAGCAGACATCCCTAATAGCCAAAGGGTGAGATTCCCCTGTCAAAATGGAGATGTTCGTGGTGCAGACTGTCACCTTGGAGCTCATTGTCTGGGCTCTCTTGACAAAGAGACAGAAATAGGCCTTTCAAGGGTCACCTCATCTCACTCAGAGATAGGACAAATGACTAGAATTTCAGAAGAGTTTATTTCCCTCCACTGGATATGAAAGGAGATGTAAAGATTGGATCAGATGCAGATATCTAAGATGCAGACTTCCCAGATTAGGTGAGAGGAGTCTCACTAGACCTTGTAAATCTTGCCCACACACTTCACATTTCTCGTACGTAACATGAAATAGGTAAACACTAGATACAATATTTAAATATTAGATATTTTATTTCTTCCTTACTGAGAATAAAATTGTGTAGTAGGTAATTTACCATGCTGCAACTGACTACAACTGTACTACTTTGGGTAAAGGAGGCTGCTGTCATAGGAACATTTAGAAGCCAGATAAACAAAGGCAGCTTCAAATGCTAGAAATCAACCCCACTTGACTTGTTAGATATTAACAATACACACAATTAATGTTTGTTGGTACTTACTATTAATAACCATCACCACATAGTCACATAAATTATTTTAAGCACCTAATTCAAATTTAGTTGTAAGTGGTCAATGCCATGGAAAGGGTCAAGAGCCCCAGTCCTTGATGATCTCAGTCCGTGAGGTGAAGGTGATCAGTTTTGTGAAATAATTTCCCGTTTTTTCACAAGTGGCAAATTCAATGTTTTCTCCTTTTTTAAGTGTTTCATTTTCTAGACAGTTCTAAGCCATTCACTCGTTCACTGCAGAGTGCTGGGGGTGTTACTTCCCCAGGCTACTAAAAGTGTCTTGGCCTGTGACTTGTTTCTTGGTTTGTGCTAGCATTTATGTGGGTTATTTCTTCCATAACCTCTTGATAAGCTGCTGTGCTTGCTGCCCCCACTAACACCTCATAGCAAAAGCGGCCCTTTTCCAGATTTTCAGGGCATGTTTAATCACCAGTGTCTGATCAGCAATGATCAGTTTATTGCTGGGGGCTCTGCTTCAACACGTGCCTGTATTTTCAAGGTCTTCGCTGCTATCCTATGTTTAAATTGTGTTTATAGCTGAAGACACCAGTTTAAATTCACACAAGGCTCTTGCAGGAAGCTGCTGACACATTTAACAGGCAGGGATTGGAGTCTGGCACAGATCATGTAAAGCCTGTGACCTGCTCCTAGCAATGCCATTTTTATTTTTACTGGGACACCAGGTACAAAAATGCTTATACACTGTTTGATAGTTGTGTAATATGAATGTCCTCATGTTTGAATTCAAAACAAAGTGGTATTAATTACATCCTGCCTATGAAGTTCCTTCTTCCAGGGGTGCAACAGGTTTCCAGTTTGGCTGCAGAATTTTTGAAAGCCTCATCTTCTCTAGAAAGAGCTCTCAGTCTCAAGTGCCTTGTCCAAAAATACAAGTACTCATTATACTAATGAAGAAACTGTAGCCGTATTTACAATTTAAAGAACTTCATTCTTCAAGCTGCTCTGTTTGAATTAGTGGCTTACTCCACTTTTTTTTTCAGTGAGGCTTCTATGTTTGCTTTTAAAATGAGCATAAGAAGTTCAGTGGTGGTTAAACAAGACTGTTACAGAAAAGAATAAAGAGCCTCATCTGGAAAGTCTGTCAAGTTTTCAACAGCATCATTTCATATTTATGATTTGGAGTAAAACTATTTATGACAGTTTGCAACACTGGGGACTAAGAAAACATGGATAACATTTCACATATTTGAAAACAAGGTATTTTCTTCAAGACTGAGTATTCAAAAACAGCCAAGATTTTCTTACCTAGTACTGTTCAGAAAAATAAAAATAGAGCTCAAAGCCAACATTTAGACCAACATTCAGCTATGTGAGTCCCATCTAAGAAATGCCCTCCTAAAAATTTTCACAGGGAAAGAAAACCACTGATTCCTTGAAGGAAATAACTTCTGCATAATAAGGATCATAACTAACTCCAAATACTACTTGATTTTTTTCTGCATTAGATTTTGTGCTTTATTGGTAACAATTCCCTGAGTCATTACTGGGAAAAAGTGAATTAGAATAAAAAGGCATAAAGAACAGAAAAGGCCAGCTCTCCTAAGAAGTGAGACAGCATCTCCTCCAACGCAACAAGGAAGATCTAAATACTTTTCCAGCTGAAAGGCCCCACTCAGTCTTCTGGACTTCTTAAGCAGACAACTACCAAAAAGTCCCAATTCTGGACAATTTCCATACCAGCAGTAACTAACATTTCTTGTAGGATCCAGTGTGGTCATTGCCCCACAGCAGGCACATCCAAAAAACATGTTTTGTTATTAACATTGCTTGGGTGGAAAAGGAATAGTGCCTTCTGATGCCTTGAGCCTACACGAGCCTTTTCTTGCTCATATTCACAGTAAGGCACAATAATCTCATATTAGCAGGGAAAAAGAGTGGTCACAGTGACCTTGCTGGATGGATTTGAGGAAGAAGCCTGGTAATGAGGCTGTAGCAGAAAATGTCTTGTACTGACAGAGAAAAGAAGTGTGTGCAATAATGCACTTTTTCCAAAACATGCCAGCAAAGACAAACTTGCCCCCAGCTTTTATCGTGGCATGTTACATTTCATTACTGTTAAAAACTAGAGGCTGATGAAAGACCTTGTGCCATTTGCCCACTGCATTATCAAATTCCTATTTTGTTTCTGTTCTTTCATGCTCGTCCTTGTCACACAGAAGACCAACTTGACAGCGTGTCTCCATTTTGAGGGGGTTGTCCCAAGTTGCCAGTCAGCCAGAGAAATGTGAACTGCCACATCTCAAAGAGCTGAAAATGGTGAAATGAAACATTCATAGTTCAAAAATTAATACCTTTAACTCTTTCGTTTTTACAGAAAAGCTCCCTTATCTACAACTCTCTCCCACATTTTTTCATGTGTCAAAAGCTCCAATTATTTCTCAATAATTTTCGACTCTTTCTCTGAGACTGTTTTCTGAGAATAGGACAATCAGGGCTCTAGAGAAAAAAAAAAAGAAAAAGTGTGTCATGTCTGCAATTTCATATTAAAGGAAACAGTTCAGAAGAACTGTACTGATTATGTGAGCAACTGAAAATGAAACCACTGCAAAATTTCTAGTCTTTTGCACCAGGGAACTGTGGAATGAGATACTTGAAAGTAGGATTGAGGACTCTGTTTGCAGCAGCATGTACATGGCCTTGACAATTAGATTTGTGACATTTTTATATCCTACACTAAACTGCAGTGGGCAGTGGAATTATTTTGATTATTACACTTCACTGTGGCCTGAGTAAAAGGTTTCATCAGAGTCCAAGCTTTGGTACAACCCACTGTTAATAAAAGGGTGACTGTTTATGAGATAAGAAACAGGCCCTGAGAAGCTGCAAGAACATTGAAGGGAATGAGAAATTGCTAGATAAGTATCTGCCAGAAATGATTGTAAGAAATGGGAACATTTCTAGACGGGTTTCTTATGTGCTGTGCAGGGATTTTCCATAGTGATTGCTATTTTATCCAAGTATTGGCCCATAGGCTTCACATAAAATTGTTGTTCTTTGTTAAGTATAAAATAGACCTTTGCTGTGATGAGAGTTAAAACAGATAAAATACTACAAAATACAACAAGTGATCATCTCTTTACATTCATGTATATTTTTGCCTGTGTGAGAGAACCTGGAGCTGATGGCAGGTGACATAAATGTGTGAGAGGTGAGGACAGGCTAAGAAAACTGGGGCTGCTCAGCCTGGAGAAGAGAAAGATGCGTGGAAACCTTACAGCAGCCATCCAGTGTCAGAAGGGGCCTACCAAGAAGACAGAGAGGGATTCTTCATCAGGACCTGACAAGAAACAGAGGGTTCAAACTGAAAGTGGGGAAATTTAGATTAGATATATGGAAGAAATTTCTCCCTGTGAGGGTGGTGAGGCCCTGGCACAGGTGGCCCAGAGAAGCTGTGGCTGCCTCATCCCTGGAAGTGTTCAAGGCCAGGTTGGACAGGGCTTGGAGCAACCTGGGATAGTGGAAGGTGTCCCTGCCCATGGCAGGAGTTTAGAATTGGATGGTCTTTAAGGTCCCTTCCAACCCAAACCATTCCGAGATTCTGTTCCATGATTATTTTCATTCAAGAACAATACAAGAATTGGCTCAGGTCCCTTCAGTGATTGAGTATTTTTAACACCTCTTGGAACTCTGGAGAGAGACCTGTAAAAGAGGCTGAGCCACTTTGCTAAATTGGTTGGCAAAGAGCCTGAAATTTGTGTCAGGAAAAAAAATAGGAAAGACTGGCATGGTAAGTAAACAGTAGAAAGCAAGATGGTTTTATGAAAAATGGTTCTTGTCAAATAAATGCAATATAATTTTTAATTACTCATCGACCTGACTTATATAGAAATGTGTGTTAACAAAAAACCCAGTCAATCTCTGTGCCTTAGTTTTCCACAACAATGATGATATATAATAAAACTGTAATCAAAGAATCACGGAATATGCTGAGTTGGATGGCACCCACAAGGGTCATCGAAAGATTCTGGTGACAAAATGTCTTACAACAGATAGAATGTGACCAGTGTGAATCTTTGGGATCTTCTGTACATCCTCAGGGGATTTCTTCTTCACCAAATGCTGCCAATAATCATGTATAAAAATAAATATAAGAAGATAAGAAACTATTTTAGGAAAAACATGCAGATTTCACATAGTATCAGAAACGAGACACTTAGGTCCACCACACAGAATGAACTCAACTGGTTTGGAAGGTGAAGAGTAACTGAGGCACTTCTACCTTGTGGCATCCAAAGGCATTATCTTCTATGATCAAGAATGTAGGTCATGTGTCTGACTAGAGGAGTCATATCCATAACAACCATGTATTGAAAAGGGCTTTGGACGAGTCAGTGAATGAGTCCCTGGGAGCTTATGCTGAGCATGTCAGCTGGGATTGTCCTGGATGTGGAAGTGTTGCTAGGGAAGGATTGGGCTGGTGGAGTTTGAGGATATTCGACTTGTTTTGTGTCAGCCATTGGCCACTCAAATTTACAAACAGCTAAAAAACCATGAGCCATCTGTTGCCAGGAAGGAGGGACATGGCATTTCTAAGCATTTTAATGAGTTTTCTGGAACACAACTTGGTGAAGGTGGGTGGGCAGGACAGCAGAAGAGAAGCTGACATGATGGGCTTAGACAGGAAGTTTTGTCATTTTAAATGTGTGTCTAGACATGGGTAGAAATCCAGTCTTGCTGAATATGCCCAGTTCTGCCCTTTAGGGGAGCTGGAGTAGCAGAGGAGAAGGAAGTATGCAGAAAATACAGGAAGATGTCGTTTCCTCCATGCATTTAAAAAAGGCCACAGGATTTGCAGTTGAACTAACTTACCAGAGCAGAAGAAATGACCTCACCCAACTCCACAGGCATGAAGAAACTTGGGATCTTTCAGGATGGGATGAACCAAATCATTATTTGCCCTGTGGTGGGCATCAAATCACCATTTCCCACCATAATGCCACCATTGATTAGTTGCACGTATGGATTTTGAAGCCAGACCTGTGCCTTTACATAGAGCAGGTACCAGCAGCCCAAAGCCCACTGGCACCCACAGCCAACAATATAAACATGTATGGGGGAGTGTACACATGTCCTCACACACTGAGGTCAGGGAGCATCGACAAGTGCCCCTGGGGTTAAAGAGATTTTAGTGCAAACCTCTGTGTAGGGGAAGGACAAGACTTTGCATAACATGAGTTACCCTGTGGGGCATGCAGCCCTTCTGTGAGTGCTCATTGCACAGTGTAACATCTGGGCTGCACACACACCTGCACTTTGCCCGTGACCCATTTATTGTCTCACGCAGCTGCACAGTTCTGGCAGATGTGATGGCAGCAGTGCTTCACCACAAAACTCAGCTTGCTATAGGGGTTCTGCTCTGGAAGTTAATCAATGCAGAACTAACTGCACCATCAATATTGATCAGGCTGCGAAGGCTTTGGCGGTATAGCACTGCAATATCCTATTACTTCCAGGCTGCTTTGCAGGAACCTATGTGCATATTAATGAATGAACCTACATGGCTTGACAGGTTCACAGGGGGAGCACAGCAGGGCACAATAAGGGCCTAAGAGAAGATGCTTCATAGGAATTTTAATTTTTTCTTAGATACTAAAAAAATGGAGCAATATAACTCACAGGTCAGCAGTTCCTGCCATGAGCCCAACAGCATATTTGACATCTTTAAAGGATGATATGGGCTGTGCATTTGTGAAAGCCTGCTTGACCCAGGGGGCCATTAGCAAGCTCTATCAGCAGACTAGCCACTCCCTATGACTGAAAGTAAGTGCATTTAGTGACCTGGGCTGACCCGTCACACTTTGAATCTCTGGTGCCTTCTAATGTTGTAAAAGAATTCAGTCACATAACACTTTTATCTCTGTCTAGCTAATGAATGTCTCTTTGCCTGTGCTGCTGGTCAGAATCTGACTCAACGTGGACAGCTGAGAACTACCCTTGTATGTATGAAGGGAGTCTGAGGATAAAATAAAACTGGTTTCACCTTTTTCTGTCATTTGTTCCTTGAGAACAGAAGGAGATGCTTGTGCCTGCTGTTTTCAGTGCAGTCACCCTTCAGGGTGAGATGCTGCTCATCTTCAGGATTACATTTATATTGTGACTGTGCTGAAGCAGATTAACAAGAGATTGCTACATGTGCCTTTGGAAAGGTAGATTTTGTGATGCTTGGTGGCTGCTTATATTTCTACAAAGAACTCTCTGAGTCTACAAGTAGCTGGACTAACTCAATTTACACACCCTTGGGGTTAGGCAGATCCTCTTTATTGTGTAAACACCCGTCAGGAGCTTTGTGGATAATTTTCTCAAATGTCAGTACCTAAGAGTTGCATAATCCCCTTTTAAGCATGTAAGAAGACAAGCAGATTCTAGGGTAGATTTTTCATTATTTTAGGCTTGTCCCTTATCTAGCATGTGCCTCAGGGAACTTCCACACTGAAGTTGAAGGGTGGGAACAAGATGAGCAAAGTTAGGTCCCTTATTCTGTTACCATGTGGTCCAGGTGCTGGATGAAACTGTTCGCAGTCAGGGTTCACAGTATCTGGGAAGAGCCAGGTCAAAAAAGCTGCTCTAGGCAGGTCCTGAGCCTCTTGTGCCAGCCCAGGGAACAAGGTCCTGGGTCCTCATTGAGCCTAAGGCTGTTTGCACCATAGTTGATGATGAGGAAGTTGGACATCAGTCAGTAAAGGCTTTAACAGTGTAGATAATTTGGGAGTAGGAGTGGGAATGTATGGAGGGCCTTAAGTCACAGTGCACAGAGTTGATTTGATTTGTAATTGCTCAGCACACCACTCCAGACCTGAGACACTTCAGGTGGGATTCTTGAAACACCTACAGAAGGAAGTTCTTCAAGGTAGGGAGTGATTCATTCCTCCGTCGATGAGGGCTAAGATACACTAGGGGCTTAGTTAGGATATTTTCAGTCTAGCTTCCCCCAGAACCACACACATTGTTCACACTGAAGCAGTGCTGAGTAGAATTTGAGTCCCAGAAAAGCTGAAGGATTTATCTAACAGGAAAACTATTGGAGGATTAAAAGTCTACTCTGGCTGTGATTGATATGTTTTAACAATTACTACTGTGCTGCTAACAATTACTTATTATGGTGCTGTTGTTGTGCAGCACCATTCCTGTAATTAATGGGCAAGGACTTCCTAATTCTCCTCAGTGCAGCTCAGGTGGTGCCAAGACACTTGAAGTGTCCATAAAATCTTGCCAAGGGAGCTGGAACAGGGTTGCCAGGGCCAGCTCTAATGTTATCCCACCTCAGTGCTGAAGCCTGAAATCACAGGTAGTGCCCCAGCACGGATACACTACCCACTGCCAGCTCCCAGGGAGCCCTTCAGGGTCTCACATTTGGTAGGAGGTGCAGGTATGACTCCTGCTGGGATGGTGATGCCAGGATGATCTTTTTGCTTTTTCTTTTATACCCCTCTTACATACTCTTTTATATAGTTTTATGTATTCTTAGTGCTTTTAGCCCACACACTTGTAATTTTCCAAGTCTGGTGACTCAGCTGAGACCCACTGTACCGTTAAACCAAGAAACCAAACAGTCTGGAAGCCCCAGACACCAAAGTCCCCTCCAAAACATATTTTTGTAAACTAAAACCCATCAGAAAGTAAAGGTTCCTCAGAACGTGAAGTTCACTTGAGCCTCTCATTAGAAAACCTTTGATAAATATGCTAATTTTCCAAGGCCTATAATTGTGTGTATTTCAGTGTGTCAAAGTGCATATATTTTCAAAACATTCCACCTAAACAAAGTGCTACACCCAAGAATCCTGAAATAAATACCGAAGTAAAAAACCCTTTTCCCCATAAACTGTGTTTTAGTTTTAATTTTAAAACCAACAAAAAGCATCAATGGCACACTGGTGTCATGGTCACTCTTCTCCTGATGCTGTGCCCCATAGGTGTGCCCAATACCCCATTTATGTGCCTGTTGCCATGGCGTGCCTGGAGGATAACATTTCCCACCTGGCAGCATAAATGGGGTTATCTCTTCAGGGCATGGCTGGTTTCCCACCTGTCCCCCCACCACAATTAAGGAACAAGGGAGCTGAGGAGTGGGAGTGACAACAGGGCTGCTCTATTCGGTATGAAGGCCAGCTTAGTACCTCGGACTCTCTGTCAGGGTCCCACCTTTAAAATCTAGTTTTAAAGCCTAGCATGTCTGTTTTGTAACATGTAACATTAAGACATCAGCTCTTAAATGTNCCAATACCCCATTTATGTGCCTGTTGCCATGGCGTGCCTGGAGGATAACATTTCCCACCTGGCAGCATAAATGGGGTTATCTCTTCAGGGCATGGCTGGTTTCCCACCTGTCCCCCCACCACAATTAAGGAACAAGGGAGCTGAGGAGTGGGAGTGACAACAGGGCTGCTCTATTCGGTATGAAGGCCAGCTTAGTACCTCGGACTCTCTGTCAGGGTCCCACCTTTAAAATCTAGTTTTAAAGCCTAGCATGTCTGTTTTGTAACATGCCTCAGACATCAGTTCTTAAATGCGGGTGAGTTACTTGCTGTCTTTTTGCAGACAACAGTGACACAGCTCTAGGCACCACTGGCAGGCAAACATTTTTAATATTTTCAAGCTGTGTGGCATTCTGAGAGATGTTTACTTCACCACATCTCTGTCATCTTTTGATGTTAATACCTGTGTCAGAGTGATTTCATGGAGGCAGTCCTGGGATATGAAAGGGAATCCATGGTGCAGTGTACGATATGGTCTTCTCACCATGTGGCAGAGGTAATTCTGTGGTACTTCATGCTGAAGGATTTCATTCATTAGTTCTTTAAGCCAACCTAAGGCACCTCAACTACAAATATTCTAGAAGTAGGTGCCTAATGTCAGCATAGTAGAGCCACTTTGAAAAATCAGATTTTCATGATACCTAAGCAGTATTATCACTGACGGTGGGTATTGAAGTGGTCTGTACAACAACACAGCCATGTCCCAGATTTTTATATATAGAATCATAGAATGGCTTGGGTTGGAAGTGACCTTAAATATGATCTAGTTCCAACCCTCTGTTATCAGAGGGACACTTTCCTCTACCCCAGGTTGCTCCAAGCCCTGTCCAGCCTGGCCTTGGACACTTCCAGGAATGGGGCAACCACAGCTTCTCTGGGCAACCTGTGTGGAGTCTCACCACCCTCACTGGGAAAGACTTTTTTCTAATATATAATCTAAACTGACAATCTCTTAGTTTGAAGCCATTCCCCTCATCCTGTCACTCCAGGCCCTTTTAAATTATCTCTCCCCATCTTTCTTGTCAGTTCCCTTCAGGTACTGAAAGGCCACAGTGAGGCCACCCCAAAGCTTCTCTTCTCCCAGCTGAACAATCCCAACTCTTCCAGCCTTTCCTCACAACAGAGCTGCTCCATCCCTCTGATGAGCCTAGTGCTTCCTCTGGACTCTCTCCAGCAGCTCCAGGTCCTTCCTGTGCTGGAAGTGGAGGCAGCTCTGCAGGTGGGGTCTCACTTGAGCAGGGAAGAGGGACAGAATCTCTGCCCTTAATGGCCACGCTGTGGGATGAGCCCAGGATATGGCTGTTTTTCCCTGTAAATGCTTGGATACACACACACCCCACCCTGCAAATGCAGAACAGTGTCACTGGATCCTCCAGGGACCCCTCTAGGGATCCACAGAGAGGAGAATGAACCCAGGAGAGTAGAGAGTACAGCATGCCCATACCCAGAGCTAATGGATAATTAATATATATGCTGTCAATATTGATTCCATAGCATGCTGGTTTAACCTGCACAAGGTCACTACAATGTGATAATGCATTTATTCTGTCAGAGCTGTGCTATGCATTCTCTGTTCAGTTTTGGTGCAGCCAAGCCAGCCACTCAGGCATATGTGAGTCTAATACAGCTTCTGATAAGATTCCAGCCACCACATGAAGCCCTTCACATCCACGATTTATTATCACTGTGCTTGGAGCCCTCAGCTCTGTTTTCCAGAGTATCTATTTGCTTCATGTGGATTCAGCTTTGTGTGATATCAAAACACTGCTCAGCTGTTCACTCTTTTCTCCTTCAGAGACTTGTAAAGGAAGAAACCAAAGGACTTCAGGGTACACTCACTTACCAAAGCCAAACATCTGATTAAAGTGACATCTCTGCATATTTACAGGAGCCTTAACAGAACATAGGACTCTTGGCACTCTCTTAGAAAGGTGTCTGTGTCGAGGAACTGTCAGCAGTTTCTAAGCAATCAAATAACAGCAAAACTGAGGAGCCTGCTCATTCTTTAGGACTCAAACGAGGATAATGGCTCAGCTCCTTCCCTAACACTTGTCTTAAAAAAGATCCACAAAACTGCTGCTAGGGGAGAATTGGATATGGAAGGAAAATTGTACCTGGATTATTTTATCCAGTTGTTGACACAAGCAGGTCTTGAAACACATCAAACAAGTGAAGAAGAAGCAGAAATGAAAGAAGATTCTAAAAGGCATCAAAACTACCTGCAATGAATTCCATGACTGATCTTCACATATGAGATCTGGGAAATTCATTTTGGGTTCTAGGTTCTTCCCCTTATGTGAGATGACTGAAAACTTTTAATCAGATCCCGTTGTATGATGTGCAACGACCCAAGTACTGAGCAGAAAGAAACTGCACAAGACTAAGTCTTAGAAGCCTAATGTAAAATGAGATATTTTTTAATGACAGGATGTAATTAATACACAACATAACTCAGGTTTATTGTTATAAAAGCCCAGTAGTTCTGATCGCTGATCTGGTATGCATAGAAACCAGACTTCCAAAGACAATATGCTCACAGAAAGTATCCTGAAAGACAGAAATTGTTTGAATGGTAAAAAGCCCCAAAACTGTAATTTCCTTGTTAGCAAACTCTGCAGTGTATTTTATTGTGCTCATTTAATTGTCAGCAGGAGGATTAAAGAAATTTTCGTTCCTTAATTTGTGCTGTTATTGGCCACCTCTGGTTCTCAAATTCCATTGTTGTGTGGTGTTAAAAGAGTAACTCCTAAACTGTGGTGGAAAATGCAGATTCCTACCTCTGGTCCTCCAAACATGCTTCTTGCCAAGGGTTTCTCCTCCTCCTGGATGCCCAAAATCAAGGATATCAATGGTATAATTTGTATATTAGTTATGAAATAGCCAAATTTCACCATACACCTCAGCACTCCAATTGTCCTAGGGGGTTCAAATAAGGAAAAACCTTAGGAAATCTGGTGAGGTGCCTGATTCAGTCTTCTGAAAACACAGAGAATGTGTGGAATGTATGTTCTCCTAGTGCAATCCAGTCTCTTTTCAAACAATTCCAGCAAGAGCTTTTCCTCTCCTCTGAGAGTTTTTTCTCTGTTCTATCAGCTCTCTGTACTGGAATGATTATCATCATTGATAATCATGCTGGAATGATTATCTTCAGATCTACCTTTGTCTCCCAAGGCACACAAGCATCCACACAGGCATGGTCTGCCTGCAGTAAGCACCTGCAACAAAGGCAGCATTGGTAAATGTAATTTTGTGTTAAAAGCAGCAAACTGGAGACATACTGCAGCTCTTGGTTTATTCTAATAGATGCAAGCCTTGGAAAACCAGCTGTGCATGGCCACTGGTGAAAATGAATGAATCAGACTGGCTCGCATAGGGGAAAATGCAAGCATTCAAAAGAAAAACAAATATTCAATTAAAATCTAAAAATAATCAAATGTAGAAGATTCCTGTAAGAATTAAATCTTTGTACTGAATTTTTGCCAGAGGCATAGAGAGAACTACTTTATGATGAATACAAAACAACAGTATTCTTCTGTGTGTTTAAGCTACCACTGTAACTACAGTTGATGAACGTTTTGGGAGCTGTTGGATTAGTCACCAAATTAAAAAAAATACATCTAAATGTACTTGCATAGCACATTTGCATAAAGGAACAGTTCTCTCCCCAAAGCTTAAGTTTTTTCCTCTTGTCTAGCCTTTAAAAGTGAATCAAGGATTCTCTTTCTTGAGTAGCACCTTTTTATTGCCAGTAAAACAAGACTGGTAACAAAAGAAAACTCTAAATAGACCACATGAGGCCATTGGTGGTTCATGCTTTGAGATATGAATTCTTTTATTAGAGCTTTTCTGTGATGTTTTAAGACTTGCTGCAGGTTCTTAAAAAGGAATAGGAATTGTTCTATTCTGAACTGTCAGCAGTTTGGAAACTTAAAACATCCAGGACATGTCTCAAGAAATCCAGTTGTTCTCTTTGATCCTAGATTAAAGGGCCCGTTAGAAATTTCAGAGCTATGTAGTTTCTTACACAGTTCCAATTAACACGACACTTGAGCTTTATTCTGTGAATGTACAATAATGTAGAAAACTCCTTGGAATTCCCTCATCAGCTATATTCTATTTAAAAATACATGTATTGGTTTTATATCAACATCCTCAACCACATTCAATACTCCATTTATACCCTTAGGTTTAGTAATTCACAGAACTTCAGCTTCACAGATTCTTACCAATAAATCCCAAAATGCATGCATGGCTTGGTTTAAGAAAGATATTTTACTTGTGTTTCATACACAAAAAAACCGATAATCAACAGTGGCTTAAAAAATTAACACTACTCCACTTTTTCACAAGTGTACAAAAAAGAAATAATGAATTTACATTCAACGGTAAAGCTTAAAGTCCACTCTAATAATAGTTGCATTGACATTCACATACACAAGCACAGAATAAATATTTTAGGATTCTTATAAGAGCATACAGCATACATACAGTACTTGAATTTTACATAGGGAGTGTTAGTAGGGTCAGAAATTCATAATCTCATAGAAAAGTAAAACTAAAATCAGAAAAGGTTGTGTGGGAGGTAACACCAAGGTACTGCACAGAGCTAGCAGGTTAGTAAATCCATTTGTGTGAGGAGTTTGCTTCTGCTTCTTCATATTAGGACAGTTTGTTTGCAAAAGTGTATTCAAAGTGCAGAATAATGCAAAAAAAAGAGAAGATATTCTTGTATTTATTAATACATGCAAGAGGCAGCCCCCAAGTCACCCGACAGAATAAAGCTGTTATTGGCAAGTGGCCGATATAATACAGATGTTTCAGGCAATTTTTCTAAAGCACTTTTATAGCAGCAATTGTAATTTATAATGGCTCTAGATTGACTTCTGTTTGGGTTAAAGGGCATCATATTTCTTTAACATTTACAGCTATATTTCTTTATAAATAACTATCTCAAATAACAAATAGCATAGTTAATGTTACTTTTTTCTCTCTTTTGCATAAGTGTCGTGGAAAAACTCTGACCTTTTCAGAGACATAATGTGCAAAATAATGTGGAAATAGGGACACAGAGCATCACAGTTACATTCCTGGGATGTCAGCCCAGCCCTTCTTACACTCTGAGGGCTAGCCTTACCAGGGTAATGCAGGGCTTTAAGGGACAATTTTTCCAATGGCTTGCTGGGTAAAGAGATATAATTTATGGTCTCTTAAAGAGCTGTAAATGTGAGGTTTCATTTGAAGCAGTGTGTACAATACGTCATGTGTAGGAGTCAGTATTTCCACACAGTGACTTCTCAAGATTTGACAAGTCTGCTCATCTCCTTTCAGACATTTTCTCCCCAGCCTGAACATCTTTGAACATTTGTGTTCATTAGGTGTTTCCTCTGTTGCATATTTACCAGCTCTTCTTGCATTTTATAATCTGATCTCATATCGCCTAGCTGACATCTGCACACAAATATTTCCAATCAGATAGAGGGTGCACAACATTAAAACTTTTAAACCTGTCCTGTAAGTGTCATCAAGACAGGAGCACAGGAACCATAGTGCAGAGTCCAACCTCTCACTGGCTGTACTGTGAAGATTCTCCTTTTCGGCGTAGGAGAAAGGAAACTTGTGTCTGCTTTTTAGATTCTGAAAACAAGCCAGAGTGGAGAAAAAGAGTTAACACCAGACTTAATAAAGCTTTTAAGACAAAACCTGTTAAGCAATTTAGACAGACACTGAATTTCCTGCTGATTTTCTCAAGTCTGTACATACAGGAAATTTATTAACAGTAGGAAGAAGTTGGGATTTGCTACATAGGAGAAATCTGCCATTATTACAAAAACTGGCTAAGAGGGTTTTTTCAGTATAACTCCCTCACTGGTCACTGTTCTCAGTGGTGCTGTTGCCCTTTTCTTTTTTCTCCTGAGTCTTGTTTCCCTTCTTCTTTTTCTTCTTTTTCTTGGTCTCTTCTTTCTTGCCAAAGGTTATGAAGTCACTTTTGTCAATTTGGCTGTTTGGTGGCTCCTGCCGGATGGAGATGATTGCAGGAGATCCTGGGATAATGAATTTGTCTGGCAACTCACCAGGACCACCTTGTTTGGAATTGCCCGGTCCAAATTTAAAGGTCCAGCTGTTGCTGTTCACACCAGCTCCCACTGGGGGGGACACCTCTCCAGCCTCGGGTTCTGAAAAAGTCAAAAGAGCAAGAAAAGCTTAAAGCATCTTTAAACACAAGCACTCAGTGAGCAGCAGCTTTCTGTTTGAAAGCTCTGGCTTCAGCCTACAGTGACTCTCAGTGGTCTGGCTGCTCATCTGGGGGTCATCCACTGGTTCTTGTCCAGTCTGCTCAGTGTTTGCATGCACTGACCCCCTCCACGTGCTGCTGGGCACAACAGGCTCTGGATCCCATTTTGTTCTTTTGGATTTGAAGTGTTTGGAGCAAGAGATCACTGTGATGCAGCCCACTGTAGTGTTTTATAGCAGGAAATACAAGCACGTGCATTACATGGCCAAAGGGTATGTTTGAGGGTGTTGAGACTTCTGGGACAGGGTTAGAAGAGTGGCCAGGGCAGGAGGTGACAGCCTGGGCATTATGCACATCCAGGTGGGTATTTTAGCAAACCATCCTGTGCTGGATGTGTCCAGGAATCCTCATGCAGGGAAAGCAGATCTGAAGGGAGAGTGTCAAGAGGGTGGAATCGAGCCAGGCTTTGCTTGGTGGTGCCAAGCAATAGGACAAGAGGAGACAGGAACTGATGCCGAGGAAGTTCCACCTGAACAGGAGGAAGAACTTCTTTGCTGTGCAGTGACTGAGCACCGAACAGATTGCCCAGAGAGGTTGTGAGGTTTCCCTCACCAGAGATATTCCACAACCACCTGGATGCAATCCTTGCCGTGTGCTCTGGGATGACCCTGCTTGAACAGGGAGGTTGGGCCAGATGAGCCACTGTGGTCCTTCCAACCTGACCCATTGTGTGATTCTGAGTTGGTGCATCCCAGAGGGGAACCTGAGGCCAACCAGCATGTGTGTTTGTATGTAGGTATGGATGCAATGTGGCTGAGCAGCAGACATGGCCCTAGAGCAAAACCAGGGATGAACTGAATTGCCTGGGCAGAGATACTGCAGGACTGCTTCCATCAGGGTGCACAATCTGGTCTCAGAAATATTCATGGTCTCCACAGAATCACAGAATATCCTGATTATCTCTCTAGATCACAGTATTTTATACAGGCAAATATAAAGTGAAGTTCTATCCCCAGTTTTAGGCTTGCAGTATGAAGCGAGTTTTAATTTTATTTCCATTATTTTGATTAGATTGAGTGAATCAGATTGAAATGTTTGTGTATGTTGCTTTGTCAAGGACAATTTTCTAGCATAATAAAATGCAACAGAATTAGGTTTTTCTATGAGAGAAAGCCTTAGGACTTGGTTGTTTTCTTTTAAACTTTGAACATTTGTTGTAATTTACATAACTCCCAATTTTGAATAGAAACTGCATATCTATTTTAAGGTATCATGTTAAGTGCTTAAACAACTGTGATCAGGGGAAAGCTCAAGGTTTATGCACTGATGCTAAAGCCCTCTAATGAGATGAAAACATTCTTATCTACACTCTAAAAATGCAGTAACAAAATATGGGGCTCACACCCTTGAAACATTTCCAGCCACACACAAATCCTCACAATACCACAAAAACAATTTCGATACCACTGAACGGAGGGAGTCTCAGCTTCATGTATCAGAGCTGCCCAGCTGAAGAGGTAAAGATGTTTGGGGTAAATAAGGAGGGGGAATTGTGTTGGAAAACCATTTCAGAGGGACTCCATGTCCCTTGGAAGAGGAGGCAGGGGCACCAGACGGGGGGGAGAAGACACTGAGAAGTCCTAGGTCTCCTGCTGGTTAAAGAGGGCAGGAAAAGAAAACAAAGCAGACAATCTAGAGGGAGATGTTTTACCCAATGTTTTACCAGCAAACATCTGGCACTGACTGCTCTGTACTCCTGCAGCTGTAATGGAGAACGCTGTATTAACTTCAGCAGCTCCTGCATTTCTTATTCTTTAGTGATTCTTCATCTTCTGTTATGTTGTTTGCAAAATTTTCTATTTTACGAAATAAATGGTGTGTGGTGCACACAGACATAAGGCTCTCCTTTTAGGTTCAAAAGCTGAAAAAACATATTTTGCTGCTTGACAACCTTTCTCCTGCCTGGCAGCAAAACAAACAAGGCTGGTGAAGGGGGGCCCCTGGATGTGAGGTTTTCCTTTTGTTATCAAAGTCCCATATCAGAAAAAGAAGGAGTTGGACTTCTTGCTTAGTTTCTCGTGGTGTTTATTAGTTTCTTATCAAGTTCAAAGCACAGCCTGTGCCTGGTTTGTCGCTGTGAAATCTGTGCTGCAAAAGGCTGCAAGATCTCATGTGCAGCTTTTTTTTAAAGACTTTTTACCCAATAATCAACTACAACATATGATATTTTTAATTCTGTACCAATAATTATCAACTCTTTTTAACACGTTTCTTTTACCTTAAACCTATTCTACCAATCACCTTGTGCTTACTTTACAGCAAAAGATGGAGGGGAAGAAGGAGAAAGAGAGACTCAGGGACAACACCCGAAAATCTCCATCTTGTCTTCATTCACTTTTATACTACAAAACCTAATACTATAGATTTTTACTTTGTGATAAACTAAACTACGATTTATTTTACACTTTCAATACTTTCAATTCATCTAGGAGTGTTGGAAGCTTCTTCCAGGGGCACAGATTGAAGACTGTGTCCTCTTGGGGTGCCAAAGGGGGTCTCAGACCCCTCAGGGCAACAGGAGAGGCTTTCCAACTTTCCTGGACTCCAAGAGCTGGGAAGCATTCCTTTTCTAAGGATTCCTTTTCTAAGCTTTTCTATGCTGATGCAATGTGTCCATGTTACAGAGCCAAAGAGAGGTGGATACACGACACATTGAACAGTCTCTGAGACCCTCTTTGTGAAAGGTTTGGCACAGGGAATCTTTGGCATCTTTGAACCTCCACAGCAAGTGACTGCTTTTATAACACGATGCTTAATCAAGAACTAGAAGAGAGTGTACACTTCTTTTCCCCTTAAGATTGCATTTAATGATGAAGAAGCTTTGACTTTATGTTCTTTCCAGGAACTGCTGATGTTGTTTTAGTGACCTTAACCTCTCCAGTCTCAAACAGCTCTTTTGAAGCTATTATTAATGTAAAAGTTCCTCTGTTTTATCAGTTGTAGGTTTTCTGTAAATTTCCTATGGTCTTAACCATAGGAAATTCAGATTTTTTACATGTTTCCTGTAAGTAACAACAATGTCCTAGAAAGTCCTTTCATAATAAATGCGTTAATATGAACCAGCTTTCATTTCTGCTTAATAAATTGTTTTGCTCAGGTACCTTTTATATCACTTTTGTTTCTCTGAGATGATAAATTACAAAGGTGGAAATCGCGTGTCTTGGCCTTTTTCCAAATTATTAATCAATTGTCTCTCTACTGCAATACAAAAATGCGAGCTTTCATATTGCATATAATAAATTAAGCCCTATTTGACAAATAAATCCTCTCTTTTTCCCAACAAGCCCAGATGATATACATTCCTAACATTGGCCCAGACCCAATGCTCTTTTTCTGTTCCTGGCAGGAAAAAGACAGCTGAAAGTGACCTCAAATCAAATCTGACCCATCTTTGCCCTGGCTGGGGAGAACCTTGTAGCAGTGAATAGTAGAAAAATTACTTTGGAGAGTTCAGGGTGACAACACTCTAAGGGCTGCAGGGCCACCAGAGCACAGCTTAAACAGCAGTGCATGGCTGTGCCATTTTCATGTGAGCATAGAAACATGAAATTATAGAATGGTCTGTGTTGGAAGGGGCCCCAAATCATCCAGTTCCAACCGCCTGGCACAGGCAGGGACACCTTCCACTAGACCACGTGGCTCCAAGTCCCATCCAACCTGGTTTTGGGCAGCCACAGCTTGTTTGGGCAGCCTGTGCCAGGGCCTCACCACACTTACCTTATATTCTTCCTATTATCTAATCTAAAGCTACTCTCTGTCTGCTGGAAACCATTCCCATTGTCCTATCCCTCCAGGCCCTTGTGAATAGACTCTTTCCATCTTTCTTGTACACTCCCTTCAGGTACTGGAAGAGGCAATTTTGGCACCCTGAAGCTTCTCTTCTCCAGGCTGAGCAAACCCAATTCTCTCAGCCTTTCCTGGAGAGGTGCTCCAGCTCCCTGATCAACTTATTAGGCTGGACACAGGGCATGGGACAATGACAATGACTTAATGTTATCCATTTTACCACACAAATACAGTAATGTGCAAGAATCCAGAGTATCCCTGCAGTAAAGAATCTCCTGCCTGAAACCTCTTGCCAGACTAATGGGGTGCACATACACATCTGCACTACTGAAATCTAATTCAGTGCAGGAAACTGACCCTTTAATCTGGTTCTGCCTAGGCAAATCAACTCACAGGATGAAGTCAGTAACATTTGGAACAAAAACATCTGACTTCATGCATCCAAACACAACAAACCCATCACACCTACCCTGGAATCAGGATTCTGTCAGACCACAGGGGTTTTCTTGCACTTCTTGCACAGATTTGTCCCAGATCCTGAATGTTTGTTGTCCATACAAACTAAGCATTTCAATACTCCTTAATACTCACTAAGCCAAAGGAAACTAATTATCCTTACTGCTATGTGGAGAGCTTGCATACAAAAAGACAGACACATACAGAATCTAATGAGTTTAGGAGTGGGGCTTCACCAGTCCTCAGGAAATGTCTCTTCTGCGTGATTTACCTGATAACATGTGTATTTATCTGTATTGGCAGGCTGGAAGGTCACAGTTCAGCTCTACTAACAATGTTGTATGTCTGGGCATTTCAGATCAAGGATAAATGTCATTTACTACCGAGTTTCCAAGGCTTCCTTAAACATCTCTTCTGTTTCTTATCAGCAGGAATTCAACAACAAAAGCTTTCTACTTTTACGTTTAATGGGATTAGTTGTACTTCTCTTGAATATTTTCTGCATCTTTAATTGAACGCTTCAAATTTGTTTATTAAACTTAGAGGAAAATCTAAGTAAAACAAACCCGCTGGTTATATTTAGAACACTTAATATAAAACATTACACTTCTTTTCTTCCTAGAGCTACAGAGGAGGGGTTGCCAAAGTTCATACATAAAAGCTCAGAGTCTGTTTTTTTCCTGGGGTAACTTACAGGATTACTTTGTACCTTTTCTTTTATTCTCAAGGAATACTTCAGACTTGATGTTCAATGACCAAATAATTAAATTTTTAAATGCTTGCATGCAGCAGACCCAAAATCTAGGCTGCATCTGCAGGTCCTGATGCTTCTTTGCCTGTGTGTCTGCAAGCTAAAACAGGAGATGAACTTTTCAACCCATCTCTTCCCTGCTCTCACCAAAATACAAATGTCTCAGTAGACTTTAAATGGAACCCAGAGCAGCAGAGACTATGGAGTTGAGTAGGTCACATATTTAGCTGGCATGAAAGGACTCCTAGGCTGTCTTTCAAAATACTTTTTATTCCATCCCGTGACTACTGTCTGAAATGCACAGGCAGACTTACACAGAAAAAACATCCCTATCCTCAAATCACCTAACTGAAAGCTAGAGGGAATAAGATATGGTGCATGGCTAATTTTTTTCTGTCTTCCAGAGGCATTTACTGGTCATATATTGTAGCCCTCTACCTCTCAAGGACTTGAAAAACGTAAAAATCCCTGTCAACAGGAACTTGTTCAACAAGCCCTAATTGCTCTGAAACACCTGATTTCCTACACCATGTCAGATATAGAGGATCATGTCTGCCCAGAGAAGCTGTGGCTGCCCTATCCCTGGAAGTGTCCAAGGCCGGGTTGGATGCGGTTTGGAGCAACTTGGGGCAGTGGAAGGTGTCTCCACCTATGGCAGGAGGTTGGAACTGGATGGTCCTTAAGGTCCTTTCCAATCCAAACCATTCCATGATTCTATGTGGATGTCACAGTCTCCAAGATGCCAGAAAGGGAGCAGGCTGCAGCTGAGCTGTGTTCCCCCACTGATCCTCGCTTGCAGGCTCCAGGCAGTCCTGCTCTCAGGACATGGGTTTTTCAGAGGTACCCATGCTCTGTGCAGAAAGCCCAGACACCTACAAGGAAACAGTTCCCTAGAATTTAACCTGCAGTAGCTGCAGGTGCCTACATTTATTTTTCTTAGAGAGTTAGACACCCCTTTGCTTAATTCAGCCACCAGAAATGTAGACATCCAATCTACCATGTCTCATTTAATTCATGCTATGTATGGTCTGTAAAGACATGGGCACTCTCAGAAGGCAATTCAAGCCACCTGGTTTAAATGCTTGGTTTTAGAGGCATTGGAGACCTGATCACTCTCTTTGGAAACCTTCTGACTTTCTACAACTCCCTGACAGGATGCTGTAGCCAGGTGGGGATTGGCTTCTTCTCCCTGGCAACCAGTGACAGGACAAGAGGACACAGCCTCAAGCTGCACCAGGAGAGATTCAGGTTGGACACCAGGAAGAATTTCTTCACAGAAAGGGTTGTAAAGAGTTGGGAGGGGCTGTTCAGAGAGGTGGTGGAGCCACCATTCCTGGAGGTGTTCAAGGAATGACTGGACAAGGCACTCAGTGCTCTGGGCCAGTTGACAAGGTGGTGATCAGTCAGAGGTTGGTCTCGGTGATCTTTGAGGTCTTTTCCAACCTAAATGATTCTGTAAAAAAATTCTGCATTTTCTTTGCTCCTCTCCTCTCTCTGCTGGAGCTGTATTACCTTTGGTTCTTTACAGATAAAGCCCAACTAGACAATTTACACTGGACAGCTAACTTGTGGGTGTTTTTCACTAGCTAGTAAAAAAGGAACTGAATTCTACCCTCAGGAGTCAGGTAAGCAGCACCATGGCTCGGCAGGTGTTGTACTAATGACCATGCCAGAGTATTTCAGAAAAAAAGAAGAAGTTTGAAACTAATCTCTTTAACGGTGGCAGCCACAAAAAATCCTGTGTAACTGTTTGCAACTTCCTCAACCCTAATCCTTTCACAGGATTTTCACTTAGGCAATGGCATTTTCTGTCCAGAAATGCCTGAGAGAGCACAGCCATTTCTTAAGGTTGCACCATTTCTACCCCTTAAAAGGCCACATTTTAGTTATGACAGCAATGACACCAGCACAGCCCAGAACCTCTGGTGCAGAACTCCAAAGTACAGCTCTGTCACTGAGATTTAAGGTGCTGTCTTTTCAGATGTGGAATTTGCAAATTCACTCAATTGAAGGGCTGGCTTTCATCATCCTTGTAAAACCATCCAAGCTGAAAGGTAATGCTGAGCAAAGGGTACAAACAGTCTGAAATTGAGATGTCTTATAAATTTGGGGCAAAATGTCTGCTCACAGAACATATCATCACTCAGCCCAGGAATCAATATCCCATCAGGTCTGGGCTCTCCCATCAGGCCTGCAGTTTCTATCTCACTGACGTTTTTCTAGCTTTTGGGGAGGCCACATGTTTTTCTCCTGACCCTGTATAGCCCCACAGCTCCAATCTGGTGTTTACTAAGAACAGGTGGTGCTCACTTCCCATAATGCGAGCTGCCCATATATTCTGAGTGCCATGTACATCGTCTCTACCTCCTATGCCTCTGCTGCTTTCTTAAAGAACCTTTGTCAGAAGAGGGCTAACTCATGTTAGAACAGATGTGCCCCTGCTCAAGGGGGAGAAGAGGAAAGCATTTCTGTGCAGTTCTGTCTCCCTGCAGATTCATGTTTGACTGTGTGACATGCTCAGCCAAGACAGCAGCTTGTTTTCACTCTGCTCCACCCCTCCCCGCTCACCACTTTGTCCCTGTCTTTAAAAATTTGGTAGCTCATGGAATCAGAAAATAATTTAGATAAAAGCTTTCAATCAAAACTTCTATTAATATTAAATTTAAAGGAAATTTTTTCAATGTTCTTTTTCTAGACCGTAGAACATGTGGGCTAAAGACACTGTAAGACTCAGAATACCCCATCATTAATCACAGCCCCTTCTGTCCGCAGGTCAAAGTAGCAAAACACATTAATTAAATGAATTTATTTAAAACTGAGATCAGGCAATAAGCAGGAAACAAATTGCAGGGAAAGCTAGTCATTAACCTGATTTCTCTCTTCCCTGCCTCCTCCGCTGATGCTGTACTGACTGCAGCTTCTGCCTCTGGCAGGCTTAATGAATATTCACCATGATAAAGAGTCTGAAACAGCACATCCAATGCAAACAGCGTGCACTGAAAAACCCTCTCTGTGTCATTTGGAGGATCTCTGCGGACATTATGGCTTCACTGATCATCCCTAAGCCTTTTTGGGATTAAAAAGCCCATTTAATCTTTCTCCTTTTTTTTCTGAAAAACAAAACAAATCAAAAACTCAAACCCACAAAAAAAAAGAAAGCGAATAAAATCCATCATGAACATGATAAAGTGACAGATATAGAACTGAAAGACAGAAAAATTATTCAGTCAGAATAAAACAGAACCATTTTAACTATCACTTTGCCAAACAATCCCAACCATCTCTAACGACTTTGTCAAATTGGTATCAGAAAAAAAAATCCCAAATAATTCTCACTCTGTGCCCTCCCATCTCTTTCACCTGTTCTGCACGAATGAATCAGGAGGAATGAAACAAAATGGAAACTTCCCCCCAGGGAGCCTGTTGCTTTAATCCAGTGCTTGGGTTTAAAGTCAGTATCATTAAACAGGGCAATTATAGCACTCGTGTTGTGGGAGATTTGTAACCCCCCACTGCTCCAACATCCAGGCCCCAAGCAGGGGGTGAGCACGGAGGTCACTTCCAGCTCACTCTCAGGTTACTGTCCACGCTGACACTGACAATTAATTTAAATAGAGATTATTTACCTCATTATAAAAAAACAATCTTACATGGCTGTATTAAAGTAATTGTCTCAGCTATCAAATAGCTCTGCCAGCATATTCTGAGATACATGAAAGCATAATTTGATTTGCTTGCTCCCACAGCCTCCTGTGGCCAGAGCACAGCCCAGGGTAAATGGCTTCTTGCAGCTGCTGAAGGAGCAAACAGAGCATGGTGTCTGCAGCTCCTCTCACTCTTCTTTGCCTAAAAGAGGCTTTTCCTTCCATAAAAATATCAACTTTTTACTGTTGTACTAGCCCAGTCCTGCTCCTACAGGCAGAATCTTAACCCCTTCCTCCCCAAACTGAGGGTTAATCTGCTGCATCCCTGAGACAGCATGTGCACACATCCAGGATGCTCCTTATCATCTTTTTAGCTCTAATCGAATTTTGGACTGGGGTGGGGGGGGGTGGGGGTGGGTGCAGCATTGAATGTCTGTGTCACAGGCCAGGCAGAAGTGATTCGAGAGACATGACTCCTGCAATATTATAAAAAAAAAATCTTTGGGGGGATATTTCCCCATGTCTGCAGGCTCTCTAGTCTGTTTTTAGCAGTTCAGAGCTGAAAACTGAACATGCCTCCCTCCAAAAGACCAAACCCAAAACCAAACCAACCAAACAAAAAAAACCCAAACTATTTTCATCTTGTAAATATGTTTTCAATACAGTGTGGGCAGTTACAGCACCAGTCATACTGCCCTTGTTTTGATGCAAACAGTAAGGTAAAGAACAGTAAGGTAAAGAGCAGTGAGTAGTGCAGGAAAATTGAATTTGGAGCTGGGGGGACTGCTCTGCCCCTCAGCACCTGGGAAGGGTGTGGGCAGTGGCTGAGGACAACTTCCCTGAAGACCAGTGGTGAGTTGGTCTCGGAACCACAAAGGAGAAGCTTTTCTTTCCTTTCATGTCAAACCAGGTGCTACGTAGCCTAAATGCCCTAATTAAATGTCCTTAAATGCCCTAAATTGAATGACTAGAGCAGCAAGCAGCTATCCAGACCTCTGCTGAAGGCTGATTTCAGGAGTGCTTGGTAACACATGCCAAAAAGGTGGACTTTGAGTCAGATCTTTAAAAATTTTTGAGCTTTATGGCTCACATTTTTTGTATGCAACCGGGAATGGGGATGGCACTCTAACCATTTTCAGGAGGCTGTTGCTGTGGGTGGGGCTTGCCTCTGTTATATAAGCACATGAAATATTGCAAAGAGAGCAAAAGTCACTGCAGAAGACAAAGCTCTGAATGTGGGGAGGACAGAACACGTCTGTGCACTGCTTAATCTATATTACAGAAAGCCAATTCTGGTTACTGTCTTCTGTCAAATTTAAATAAAAAATAATTCTATGCTAACATACAACCCCTTTTATGTGAGAGACGACAGGCTTACCGAGCATCATAAATCCTGCTGTGAAGGTGAAAAGGAGGAAGCCTTTCCAAGCTGCTGCTGGAGCCTGTAACAGTGCCCTGCAGCCAGCCAGCCACCCCCTCCCATTGCTTTCTGCTAGATGAGCTGTTGAACGGAGGCCAAGAGCACAGACGTGCATCCTTTCCAGGCATCTCCTGCCACTGGGGGCCACTCTGCTTCTATGGGGTGAGACAGAATCCGCTTGGGCTCCTGTCTGCAGCCACCTCAGCCACCTCATGTCTCAGCCCCCACGGCGAAGGTTGGCTGTGACTGATTCCCCAAACAAGGAAAATTTCAGGTTACTTAGAGGAAAGGCAGGATTCAATGTTCTAGCATTGGATTTCTAATTACAAGGGCCTGGAGTGGCAGGACAAGGGGAATGGCTTCAAACTGACAGAGAATAGGTTTAGATTAGATATTAGAAAAAAATCCTTTACTGTGAAGATGGGGAGGCCCTGGCACAGAGTGTCCAGAGAAGCTGTGGCTGCCCCTTCTCTGGAGGTGTCCAAGGCCAGGCTGGATGGAGCTCTGAACAGCCTGGTCTAGAGGAAGGTGTCCCTGCCCATGGCAGTGGGGTGAAAACAAGATCTTTAAGGTCCTTTCCAACCCAGGCCATTCCACGATTCTGTGATTCTGTGTTTTCCTGGACAGGCTTAGATTGGTTTCATTTGTCTCCATCTCAGAGAGTGAAAACTGCTAAGAGGATTGACTTCAATTCAGTCCCTCCCTCCTGCTTTCCCTCAACAAAACTTTATCAACTACCAGTCTCTAGAGCTCTGCACACCTTCCACAGGTACCCTTACCTGAGCACAGTCCACATTACTGCTGGTGCACAAATAGCAGAGAGTTCAGCACAGCTCCCAAAACCAAGAGAGAATCCCCACTATTTAACTGAGCACAATTAATAGAAAGACAGTAACTATGGAAACTTGAAGCATCAATTTTAGCCTTTCAAGGCAGAATCTAATTTTAACCAACTAATTGGGTGCTTGAAGTGGTAGTGAAAGAAAAAGGGACACATTTGTGTCAGCGCTCTTAGAGGCATCTATTTTAAACATGAATGAATGTGTGAGCCTCACCATTTAGAGAGGATAGGACAGTAATGGAGCAGGGACACATGAGAAATGGTCTTAGAGATGATTTTTTCTTTCTTTCTCCATCATCTATGTTTAGCTTAACAACTTCAACCACTCCTCTTGTATATGGCTCTCACCCCATACAAATGATTGCAATCTCCAGGCCAGATGATTATGGGGTAAAGCTTCCTGCTTGGATATTCTTTTAAAAAGCCCCAAACACACAAAGCTTCAGACAGTGGGAAATGCAGTTCCTTGTCTCTCAGAGGCTGAAGATGACTCTGAACATCAGAGCTGACACCTGTTCCCTGGCTCCCTCTGGCTCTGATCTCAAATAAAGTGACAATTTTACCAGTATTTTACAGATGAAACCTGAAACTAGCCTTTTCTCTATCTACGAAGAGGAAGAAAGGGTACTATTAATGTTTAATTTAGTTTGGTTTTGTTATCCCCAACTGATTTCACAATATTAAAAGTATACTATACCATACAGGTACATAAAACCAATTTAGACCTACAAAATCCTTTAGCTGACCTACTTTGACTGGTTTACCACTAAACCTCTGCAAACTTCTCCTCTGAAAGCCAATTAACTAAATACTAACCAATGTCTATTTTGATTCTCTCCAGTGTGGCTGTTTGCCAGCAACCTGCCCTAAAAGATGTCTGTCACTGTAATACCTTCCACAAAATGGGGCTGTAAAACTGAAGACATCAAAGGCCTCAAAACAGATTCTGGCAGTCACAGCACACTTTCCCTTCCACAATATATATGTCACATTAGCAGCTTCCCATCATCTCCTGTTAGGATCACATCCCATTATTATTCCTTTTTACTGATACGGGATGAATGGAGCTAATAATATTCCACATCAGTTAAAAAGGAATCTTAATTAAATGTGATGAGTAAGTGCTAATACAATATGATAAGCCCCCTGGATAAGCACGCTACATAATTTCTCTCTTTTTCAGAATCCCTTAAACATTCTTTTAGAAGAGAATGGAGGTGACCTTGCAAAGACTCCCCACATCCCTTCTCCTGCTGCAGAAATAGTTTTGCTTTTTCAAGTGCTTGCAAAGGCCCACATTTGGAGGACTTTTTTCTCAGGTTGTAGGTAAATCCAGGTGTTACAATCATTAAGAGTCATCTGGGCCTTTAACCCTTTAAAGCAGATTTTTTTAGTGCTGATGAGAAGAACCTGCCCAACTGCTCTGGAAGTCTGGACCTACTGGATCACGGAGCCAAACCTTCTGTCTGTCCCCTGCTGCAGCTAAAGGCTCAAAACTGAGCCATATGATGAATTAGGTTTTCAAAGGGTTTTTTTAGGTGTAATTCTCCATGCAGATCTATCAAATATCAAAACCCATCTCTGGATGGTTATTCAAATCCCATTTAAATGTGTTTATGAATCTCCTAACTTGTTCAGTGCTTTATTCTACTTGGTCACACAAACTGAAATCACAAACTGCTAGGTGAGGGGCTGTAAAGGGCACATAATACTGAAACAAAATAAACTTAACAAAAAGATCACTTGAGGGGGGATAATATACAATTAGGGAATATTAAGGTGTGGTTATCTAAGTAAAGCTAAGATCAAATTTGGCAGTTGCTCGAAATGGATGGCAGCACATTACAAAAGGCACTTTAAGAGTTGCAGCTGCCTTTGTGACTTGTCTCTTCGACTACGCTTTCTTAAATATTCATCAGATGCTGAGTATTAAGTCTGGGAAGTTCTTTGAAGCCTAACACACAAAAAGTGGGTAGAGCTATCTCACTTGATCACCATAATCACTTCAGAATAGACCACTCATAATCCCAGTGTAAAAGTTAGTAAATTATATTCTTTGTATTTCAATATTTTGATTTTTTGTTTTATGGCCCCAGTCGTGCTTTAAGCCAAGAATTGTTCCCTCAATGGAACAATTGGAGAAATGGCTCAGACTTGTCTTTCCATGTAAAATGATGCTTTATACTCAGGAACTGCTCCTTTACTAACAAACTGTCTTTCAAGAAAGGCTCAAATAGTTGTAGTAACATACCCAAACTCATTTATTTAATATTTCTGCCATTTCATTTCTCTGAAGGAAATATTAAAAATGGAAGACCTGGCTCGAAATGAACAGGAAGATCAAATCTGGGAAATTAATTATTACACATAGATTGTAATGGATGTAAAATGGGTATCTGAGAGCAAAAAAGGGGAAATTAACTTTGTTTCCACATTATTGCTTAATGGAAGCTGACTTAGGAAAATCCTACGCTGATCAAATTGGAGAAAATTTCTTTTACTTGTGATTCCTTTAAATAAATAGGCAGGGAAAAACATCAAGGACAGACTGTATCTGGATTGATAGCATAGTATTCTCCTTCCAGGAAATGTGTCATATACTCAGGTAACTAGGACAAGTTGTCAAAGAATGGAAACATTTAAAAGATCTTAGTGTTCATAAAGGTTAAAAGGTATTGTTATTGCTTCCTGAATCTTCATCTTTCAAAGGAATTTTTATTTACCATCTGATGGAATCTATATGTAGAATATTTTAAAACTATTTTAACACTGAATTAAAATTTACACTCCCATTTTCCTATTGCAATTGTGTGTATTATACGTGTCCATGTTAATATAAAACTGGGTCATTTGTTTTGAGTTTCTGCAATTTTTGTGGTGGTGACTGACTTCTGAATTTTACACATCCGAGTCTACTTTTCCAGCAACCTTTCCAGTCCTACCACTACCAGGTCAGGCCATGGAGGAAAGGGCTTCTTATATGTGTCTGGAAGTATCTGACTGGGTACTATCACAGAATTGTTAGGATTTGAAGGGACCTCTGGAGATCCACTTCAACCCTCCTGCCAAGGCAGGGGCAGCTGGAGCAGGTGAGACAGGAATGTGTCCAGGTGGGTTTGGAATGTCTCCATCCTTGGCTGGGTTCTGCTTGGGGAATTGATGCTGATATCAAAGTGTGAAGAACTCGGGAGCTGTCATTGTCCATTTTGGGATGCACTGAGGCAGGAGCCTCTGGAGCCCAGAGTGTGACCTCTGAAGGCCTTTCAAATCAATCCCTCCTTTATTCCTTGATTCCCATCTGGTCTCTGTTTCTAGGTAGCCATTTAAGGCTAGAAACCAGACCCCTCATCATCTTTGTGCCCCCCAACTAGACCCTCTCCAGTGGCTCCTTGTCTTTCTTGGACTGTGGAGTCATGTCTCAGCTTTGGTGTATGAGTTGGCAACTCCTCACTGCAAAGGTGTGAGACCAGAATGTGTCAGAAGGGGAGCACAAAGTCAAAAATGCTTCATCTTCAGATTGTGCAACCTGACAGTTCCATAAAAGGGGATTCTTTTTTCACCTATTTTAATATATTCCCTCACTGGAATGGAAAGGGGGGAAAAAAAGCAACTTCTGCAGCAAAATGCCAGTTGCCTGGACAGCAGCAAGAGCTGCCATTCATTAATCTTGATATGCTTTGCCCCACTAAGCACTAGGTGTAAATGGCTGCAACCCTTAAATTGCTTCCTATGCTCTCTATGATCCCCAACTGCAGCACCAAACACCACTTAAATGTATTCCCTTTACACCAGACTTGAAGAAGAAATAGCTTGGGGTAGCCAGTGGAAACACAGACCATGACAACAAGGAGAAAAAAGCTCTATTTATATCTCTTCCTGCTGACACATGGAATAGCACACACTTCATTCAAGCATACACGCAGCTGCTCAGTGGCTGGAATTTCTGCAGCGGCTTCGAGGCTCGAGGAAGTGCAGTCAAAGCAGATATCCTCTGTAGCAGGGAGGAGAGACAGCAAAAGGATGCTTTGAAATGCTCTGGTTGATCTGGTTCATTCTACTCACCAGGGAGGCACACAATTTGATATTCAAAAACATGTGTGCGTATTTCCCGAAACTAGCACGAATATTTAATACCTCTTCTTGCAAAAACAAGATAATCATGCCTGCAGATCTTCCACAAGCAGCTATGGACCATTTTTGCCTCAGCAATCATCCAATTTGCATCTCTAGTGAAACAACTCAGTGAAGAGGCAAACAGATTTTTATCTCTGTGCTTGAGCAGATATGCCAATTGCTTAAAGCTTAAAGTGTCAATCTTCAGGCAGGGACAATACCTGGAGAAAGGACAAATATTTAGGCTCAGTAGCAAATGCCAGAGATAGAGTCTTCATCAGGAACTGTAGTGATAGGACAAGGGGGAATAGATTCAAACTGAAATAGGGGAAATTTAGGTTACAGGAGAAATTCCCTCCTCTGAGGGTAGGGAGGCCCTGGCACAGGGTGCCCAGAGAAGCTGTGGCTGCCTTGTCCCTGGAAGTGTCCAAGGCCAGGTTGGTTGGGGCTTGGAGCAACCTAGGATAGTGGAAGGTGTCCTTGCCGTGGCAGGGGGGGTAAATCAAGATGATCTTTAAGGTCCCTTCCAACCCAAACCACTCCATGATTCTGTGATTCTACTGAAATGAGCCATACAGCTTTTAGTATCTGAGAGAATCAATTAACAAAAATGAATTATGATGGCTTTACTCTCATTTTTTCAGGGGCCAGAGCTTTCCCTTGGCACATATTTTTTAGAGATACAAACACAAATCATAAAAAGAAGTGAGAGGGAAAGCCAACAATATGACAACAAAACAACTGTTTGCAACTACTGAAAATATTGTGTTAATCGCTCGGCTGCTCTCTTCAGGGCCTCAGACTTCCACCAAAATATACCAAGTGGTGCCAAGTGAGGTGGTTTCACCCTTACTGAGGAAGTTCAGATAAACTCATTAATCCACAGACATAGTAGGAATCTTCTGTTTCTCCTTCCACCCAAAGTCTCCCGTTTGTACAAATATGTCTGCAACTGTACCCAAACCTGCAGAGCTTTCTTAAGGCAAAACCCACTCTTCCCCCTCTATAAATAACTTAGGAATCAGTTCATACTCCTCCCAAATATCCTTCCCACTCCTGCCCCCAGCTTTGATTTCATGCTTGTCTTCAGCAGCCAGAGTGAATCACCCATTTCCTGCCTCCTAATCCTCACTTTATCACCAGCCTCTCTGCAGGTTTTCTGCTGCTCCTCCAGGTAATTCTGCTTTGGGCTCAGTAAGAAAAGCTGCATTAAGATAGAAAAATGCTGAGCAGGTGGCACTACCATAGTCCAACACAAGAGAAAGGAATCGAGCTTGTTCCCTTGTGGCTGTTGTATTTTAAACACAATTAAATAATGAAAGAGCATAAATTGCAGCCTGGATTTTCTCATGTAGTTTTTTCTACCCATGTGGGGTAGAAAACTCCATGTGGGATTTTTGTGTCTCCAGTCTTTGCAATGTGGAATGTTATACCCACTTCATCCTGCCAGGTCAGTTTAATTAAGTATAAATAGTTTTGTGAGAATCTCAGGTTTCACAAAGAAACTCCAAACCTGAAAAACATGAATTTTTGCTGTTAATGCACTGGGAAGCAAACAAAAGGAAGTCACTTGAGGATTAAGTTTTGAGTGTTTAGGATTGGCAGCCTAGGACTGACCCAATGCAATTTCATGGTCTGTTTATCCATCCTGTTCTCTACACCATCATGCATTTAATAACAGGTGCTTTCCCTAACCCAGGCATCTGTGACAAACAGAACATGCTGCAGAGAAAGCAACTGCCTTCATAAATCTAATTCCAGTCAATGAAGAGTTTGTGTCTGAGAACCACAGAACTGCGTAATCAATAATCATGGTCTGCAAGACAGAAAAATATCTTCCGATGGCTTCCTTCAAAGCTGTGCACAGGATTCTGGATTCTTTTTCAGTATTCCAGGATTATGCAGCTTCCCTAAAGGCTGTGTGGACCAACACTGTTATCCTGCATAACTGTATCTGGCACTTGACCTGAATATGTTTCTCTCGATTAGGCAGTGACATTCTCATCTGGAAATTCTGTTTGTACATTCAAATTGTTGCCTCAGCATAAAGGTGTACTGGAGTTATTCTGAAAACCCAGATGTGTGATGCTGTCTGTATTTCAAAAACTTCAGTTATTAGCATGATTTGGAAGCTTTCACTTCCAGATGCCAGGATCTGCTGCACCTTATACCTCCCAGCACATGTTATGAAGTGATGAGTCTCTGTCAAGTGGTGATACGAACCTCAGCAGAGAAAAAAGACTTTTTAACATCTAAATAAGAATTAGCCAGTGGCTGCTAGCCTGAATTCTTCCAGGTCACAGATGAAGCAGGTCTGCAAAGGAGGTAGAATTTCTGCCCCGCACCTCTTCTCTGCAGCAAACAGGAGACCTCCCTGCCAGATGCAACAATTTGTTTCCTTTCACAAATACTAAATTGACCTCAACATCCAAATATTCCACTTATCTTAATTCGTGTTGTGTATTTGTCATACTTGCCATGAGAACTGCACAGTCTCAGATCACATCTTCTGTATGGAAAAAAAAACCTGCAACAGCTGCCACTTTGCAGATCAAATAAAGGACATTCAAACCAAAATCATCTCCTGTCTCCTCAGTTCCCCTGGGAAAGTAGGACTTTGTATCCAGACCAGAAAGCCTAAAACTCAGCATATGGCAGAGCAGAAAGCAAGCTCTGCTCCACAAGAACACTTATTTGCCAGTTCTAAGAGTAATCCACTGAGTATCTGAGCTGACCTTAACTATTAATCTAACACAGGATGTGAGTGGTTGTGCTTCCAAAAGTCACAAAATGTTCACAAAAATTACTACCACAGAATTAACACAGCTCCACTTTTTACCACTAATTACTCTGAAGTGCAAAATGCCCAGTTCTCTCATTTTGTGCATGCTACATGATGGCTGCTAGACTTTTTGAAGGCTCAAAAGCTGCTCCAGCATTACATAATCACAGAATTAAACAAAATCAAATCTAAAATCCCTACGGCTTTAGAAAAAGCTGGGCAAGGGAGGGAAGGAAGAAAAAAACAACCACAGCCCTAATGATGTAGAAAAAACAAACGAGAAGTCTAATTTTTTTTAAATTAGATGATCTTTAACTACTGAGCTCTGTACATGGGGTTGGTAATAATTAACTTTCAAGGATCTTCTCAAATATAATGCTCTGCACAGCTGAAAGGAAAGGTTATTGCCATGAATTCAAAATGGTAGAACAAATATTAAATTACTGTTTTCTCCAATTCCCAGGCTGTACCTCAACAGTAGAGCCCAATGCAATGTCATCCACTTTTGGCAGAATCCATCAGCATTTTTCCTAAATCCCAAGCAATAGTATCAAAGACTAATGAAAGATTTGGGAAAAAAATTACTTTTTTGGCTTTCTGGGCACATCATTTGGGAAAGACATCAACTAGGTTGGGTGATTGAGCAAAAAATAAAATTTTAAAAGATACAGATAACTGGAGTCTCCAGTTAAGAGTCTGCTCACCACAACCTCAGTATTTTAGTTTTTTAACAGGTGCAGGTGCAGGTAAGAGGATGACTGGTCAGCCCATGTAAGGAGAGAAGAATCTCTTGAGTAGCCTCAATTTCCATAGAAAGCACTAGATAAACATCCATGGAAGATTTCCTGTCATTTCCAGGACTCCACTTGCCTACATACCCCCTACACCCATTTCTAGGGTAGGATATGAGGATTTTTCTCTAGGTTTTCTATCTTTCTCAATAGATTTGGTGCCACTGGGTGCTATTTAGATGTCTAGTTCCTCTATTGTCTGCATATACGAATAATTTTTTTTCAAGCCCTAATGCCCTTGAGCACTTACTACCAGAAATGTCTCCCAAAAACTGAGGCAAAACCACCTCATTCCGTCTAACAGAACAGAGTTCTGGCACCACAATCAGCAAAAACTACCTTGGGCAGGTCACTTGGCCCCCAGATGGTGGAAATAGCTGATATTTTTATCAATGGGTTGCCAATGATGATTCTCAGCTTACCCATAAGCTTTTAAATAATTATTTAGTTGTGGATTTGCTTTTCTAATTGCAATGAAGATACCAATTTCCTTTCTTCATGCACTCTGTTCTCTCTACAGAGGTATTACTGCATCTGATGGCCATTGCCAGACTCTGTTTTGACTTCAGCTTGGCTTAAGAAATATCATTAGAGGGTATGGAAGGCGAGGAAGAACACAAATGATTTCTTCCTTCTCTCTTGTGAATATGCTCAGGCAACACTGCAGCCACATGCAAGAGTGACTCTGCCTACTCTGATGAATTCCAAGTAATTCTCATGGTGAGTGGGTTCCTTCCCAACAGCCTGCAATTGCCCACCAGCCATTAAATGTTATCACAACACTCGGTCACGTTCTCCAATCTGGTATTGCTGCTTATCAGCACTGCTGATTATATTGCAGCTGGCAGCACATCCCATCTGAAATGGAACTGGTCATTGATCAGGCTGCCCAGATAGCAGCTGAATGCCTGGCAGCTCTTCGTGGTGAGGATATCTACTGAGGCTCTCTGGATCTGCAAAATTATGCCATAAGTGTCATCTCCATCCCATATTTCCACATTACCAGGCAGATTCTTACACCTAGTTTAAGACTGGATGGCTGCTGTATGTGATGCCAGAATGATTTTTTTTGCATTTTCTTTTATACCCCTCTTGCATACTCTTTTATATAATCTTATGTATTCTTAGTGCTTTTAGCCTACATACTTGTAACTTTCCAAATCTGATAACTTAACTGACCCACTGCACCATTAAACCAAGAAACCAAACAGTCTGGAAGCCCCAGACACCAAAGTCCTCTCCAAAACATATTTTTTGTAAACTAAAATAAACCCATCAAAAAGAAAAAGTTCCTCAGAATGGAAAGTTCACTTGAGCCTCTCATTAAGAAATCTTTGATGAATATGCTAATTTTTCAAGGCCTATAATTGTGTGTATTTCAGTGTAAAGAGTAGTGCATGCATTTTCGGAGCATTCCACCTAGACTAAGTGCTGTACCCCAGATACCTGAAATAAATACGGAAGTAAAAACCCCTTTTCCCCATAAACCGTGTTTTGGTTTTAATTGTAAGACCAGGAAAAGGCATCAATCCATACTTGGAGTAAATCTTTTTCCATACTCAGTATCACTGCTGGTTTTTCCCAGCAAAGGTTTTAGTCTTAAGTGAGAAGTCATGGGTCTGGGTATTTTCAGTTCCATCTTCAAAACAGCATTTCCAGAAGTGATGATAAGATTACTTGAAAAATAGTGAAAAAGGAACTTGGTGGACATAGTTCAGCTGATCTCTTTAATTACCTGCTCAAGGAAATGACAAGTTCAATGTAACACATCACTTCTCTCCGCCAGAATTTGCTTGAGCTCACATTTGTGTAACCAGTTGGGATGCTATCATTGACACCACAGGAAACTAAAGTTCACCCAAAAACTCATCTTCCCTTTTTTTCCCCTGATTTTTAGTTTCTTACTTGTCTAACTTGTTGTTACAGCATAGCTGTAATATCTGCATCTCATCTGTAATTTCTAAAACTGATGCAGCCAGTGCTGGAGTTCTGTATTCTTCAAGCAGATTTCTATTCAACATTCTAGTTCATAAATACATGTCAGACCCAACATATTTTAGAAGAAATAATTTTTTCAGCATTATAAACATCTTATCAAAGGCTTTATTATTCTTAGACATAGTATCTCTTTCATTGTTTGTGTTTTTCTTACTCAAATAATGAAAGCCCTTATCTTTCTTTGCTTTTCATTATCTGTTCTGATCAACCCTATGACAAGATCAGTTCTTGTTTCCTCTTTCTGCCTTGTTTTCACAAGTCTGGTTCTCTACAAGCACAACAGACCTTTTTTCTGAACATGCAGTTCCATGCATTTATTCTGTGCTATCCCTAACCCCTTTTGTGCCAGTGTGAGCTCTCAGCAGCAGCTAATTGAGTTGAAAATCAAGCCTACACAAACCTCTTCAGGCAGAGCAGTTCCCTGAACCAGCTAATTCTATAACCAGAGGAGAAGCAACACTGATTTGATAGAGGACTGGAATATAGGGCAAGAACTAAAAGAAAAAGCAAAACAAAAAACCCCAAGATTTCATAAAATAGCTTAGATTAGAAGGGATCTTAAATCTCTTCTCATTCCAAACCCGTGCCATGGGCAGGGACACCTTCCACTACCCCAGGTTGCTCCAAGCCCCATCCAACCTGGCCTTGAACACTTCCAGGAGGAGACCTAGACAGGTAGAAGCTGATAGGGAACTACACCAAGCCATTCTTTTAGTACACATACTCTCCCTGAAATGCATACAATCTCTTCCTAAAGTTGAAACACATCTCTTTTTAAAAATTAAGATTACTTGCAGGTAGGACTACAGACATCAGGACAGAGATCAGCTTCCTAATGTTTTTTTTTTAAACTGGTTTGTGCAGCTTCTCTCCATCCTCAACTGAGGAAGGGGAAAAAAAAAAAGATGAATAGCAGCAAAAATCTGTCATGCTCGTGATATCTCTGTGTTACAGACTAGGGATTTTTATTTTGGTTTCCTAGCAACTCTGAAGGCCAATTCAGCAGTGATTTTATACTGAGCACCAGTTACAGGGTCGCTTCAGCTCTTCTCAGAGAGAGACTTCAGAATCCTTAACTGCCTCCTTCTCTCCTTTAATGCACAAGTAAAGTGCACTCTTAGGCTGACTGGTGGATTAGTAACACCTACATTTTACTTTTACCTACATTCCATCCTCTGATGGTTTTTTATTCCACATGAAAAAATGATGAGCTCTAAAATGAAGAGCTCTTAAACTAGTATTTAATCAAATTAGTCAGGGGAAATGAACAAATGGAAAGGAGAATCTGCAGATTACAACGATGCTATCATCAAAGAAGATCAAAGCCAGAGCTGACCTCGTATCGTAGCTATGAAGGACCCAAATGCAGTTTCTGCAATGTCTGTTACAAATACTTGCCATCTCTAAATGGTAAAAGGAGAAAAAACCATGAAAGAATCACAAGGTTAATTCTAGACCTTGATGAGCCCTAAGCTTTTAAAATGATATTTGACATATAATTTCAAGATTCATAAAAATGCATCAAGAAATAAACACTCAGAGCATCAGTATTTATGGCTGGGAATATATTTTCTACTGAGAACAGCTACAAAGCTGGCAGAAATGCCCCAAGCTTTCCATGACACTGTCTAGCCAACATGCCTCAGAGAAGATCAGAAGTTGACCTGCATGGATTCAGCCTGCACGACCCACTGGCCTCCCTGCTAGGGCTGCCAATTAGCTTCAGTTGTGATAGTGTTTTCTCAGATGTGGCAAGTTGCCAGCAGGGAACTGGATTAAGATCACCAAATTACTTTGCCTGTCAGCTCAGAAGGAAGCAGTTCTCTTTCCCATTTGCAGGTGTTCTGGATAGGTTCAGCTGCAGTTTGAAAGCCAGGCCTGTGCACCAGGATGGATGTACTGATTTACAGCGTGGAACAACAGAAATGTGCTTGGTTCTGTGTCCAGAAAAGAGTTTCTGTCACTGCTGAAAATAGTTTTACTGTCCAACTGCACCTGTGCTCTTCAGGGGGGAAAAGGCAGGGACCCAGAGCAGTCACCAGCATGTGTGGTCCTTGAGAAACCCTGTCACCTTTCTTGCCCCACAGAAAATCAGTTCAATTAAAAACAGAAGGTGATGTTCCTCATGGTGCTTTATTTCTCCTAACTGAAGACTGGGAGTAAATGAAGCAGATAATCTGACACTAATGTTATTAATTTATTTTAATTCTTTGGTTTGCAGCTACGCATGTGGGAGACTCTGCTACCTACTTAGCATAAATTTGCGGCAAGATAATCATCTGCCGAGAACAGGTAATTTTCACCGTGAAGAGATCACATTGTGCATGGTAACCAGAGAGAACAAATCACCTGGAAACTGAATCAGCAGGGCTGTGCTGGCCCACTCCTCTTGCTGATAGTCAATGCATGCTGGTTTTGGTTTGGAGAGAATTTATCCTCTACATGTGACTGAAGATATTCAACTCCAGGCATTTGGAAAGGACACTGCTATTATCAGAGTCTGTCTGCTTATATTGTCAGAGAGGACAACAGGAGTGGTTTGAAATGGTATGGAGTGGACAATTCAGCTGCTGCAGTTATTAATTATGACCACTTCATCACCACTATGGGCGTGCCAGTTGATTTACCACTAAAATGTCAGTCTCTTGCTCCTGGGAGCATACTAGATCTCAAGTGCAGCATGAGATAGTGAAAAGCAGAGAGCAGGAGAGAGGAGAATGTATTCTGTGACTGCAAATCCCAAGATGTGTTTAATGTGTAATGTTCCTTGGTAAAGAAAATTCCAGTTTGGATTTTGGTTCTTAAAAGCAAAGTTGTAAGGTCTACAGGCAGAATTTGAAGGAAAGTTGGGGGAGGAATTGTTCATTCTGCATTTTTTAGTGTTATGATAGTATATTTAATTTTTATTTTGTCATTTTTCACTCACTGCCTTTGGTCAAAACTTCTTTCATTTTATTGTGTCTTACAACATTCTTCCTTTAAACTCCGCTACAGTATTCAAGTGATTATATGGAGCAAAAATATCAGAAAGTTTAATCAAGAGAACTAAAGAAGGCTCATGGCTTTCCTGATTGTTTATAAGTGTAGTCTGGGTTCTGGATTTTCAAGTGCCTCCCGATGCATTAAAAATCTGCATATGAAAAAATCTGCTGAAATTACTTGAAGATCAGAGCTTTCCTCTCCAAAATAACTAGCTGTTTCTTTTTTCAAGGTTTGAATAATTTAGCTAGACTAAGCTATCCAGAGGACCAGGCACTAAGCCAGGGAGGTGTGGTTGCAGGATAAGAGGGCATAACCTAAGGCAAAATCCCTTGGCCAGCTCTTGGAACCACAGGGACAAATGCAGAGAGGGAAGGGCAGAGGACCTCTCTTGCCCTTAATTGTCTAAGTGAGCCTAAGGAGATTAGCTGCACAATTAGGTATCTAATTAGTGCCACTCCCAGCCAGGACAGTAGCCTGTTTTCCATGTGCTTCAGTATTATACACCTGAGGTCTGACCTATAAATGGAGTATGAACTCCCTTTGCAGCCCCTCAAATCCCACCTCACTCTATGCTACAGGACAGCACACACACCACAAGAGAGTATGTGAATCCATCGGCACAGGATTTGCTCATCAGGAAACAAATCTTGCTTTTTCAAAGACTCCTTTTCAGAACAACCCAAAAAGAAGTCACGTGAGACAGGCACGAGACAGAACTGGGACACAAACAGCAAATCATAGAAGGGATTGGGGTGGAATGGACCTTAAAGCTCACTTAGTCCCACCCCCCTGCCATGGGCAGGGACTCCTTCCACTATCCCAGGTTGCTCCAAGCCCCATCCAAGCTGGCCTTGGATACTTTCAGGGACTGGGCAGCCACAGCTTCTCTGGGCAACTTGTGTCAGTACCTCACACCCTCACAAGAAAGAACTTCCTCTTAACATCCAATCTAAACCAACTCTAAGTTTGAAGCCAATCCCCCTTGTCCTGTCACTCCATGCCCTCACTCTTTTAAAGCACTTGTCCCATTCCTAGTAACCAACTCAATAAAAATACAAGCAATTTAATTTCATCATATTCACACCACTCTCAGTCAGTTCTGTTCTAGCTCCAGTCTCCACAGCTTCCTTGTGGGATGACCTGCTGCTGTTAATTGGTTTGTTCTGGTCACCTCTTTTTATCTGACCAAAGCACTGCATGCTGAGTGGGGACACTCAGGCTGCACCAAGTCCGCCTTGTGATCTCTGAACCTGTGCAAACAGAAGCAGCACACTCTTTTTCTCATCATAAGCACATAAAAACAATTTCCACAAGACCACAAAGGGTTTCTGGTGTGGTTTTTTTTTGCTTCCTAATCAACCCATTTATTTTGCTAGTTGCATGTGCATGCTAAGAGGGGATGCTTTTAGGGATGGCTGACTGTAATTATATAAGACAAGAGCAGAGAAGCTGCATTCAGATTAATTTCCTCCACAGCCAGAGCCTTGATTTTCTGAGAATTAAATCCCCATAATGAAGGGGAAGCCTTTGCGTGCTGCTATTGCTGTTTTACATCTCTCATTACACCCTCTGAGTGCACGCAAGTAATGACCAAATGAATTCAGGGTTTAGCTCTTGAAGTAAAATCAGCATCTCTAGGTTAATGTTATATAAATAGCCAGAATTTATAATATGTACATAAATGCACATATTGCTTTCTCTGCCTTGTGCAGCCCTGTTCTGTTCTGGAGTCTCAACAAAGCAAGGGTACAGCCAGAGATCAGAGAGGTTCAAAAGAGAGAAACATCATTATAGAATCACAGAATGGCTTGGGTTGGAAGGGGCCTTAAAGATCATGGCATTCTAACCTCCTTGCCATCAGCAGGGACACCTTCCACTAGACCAGGTTGCTCCAAGCCCCATCCAGCCTGGCCTTGAACACTTCCAAGGATGGGGATTCACAATTTCCCTGGACAACCTGTGCCAATGCCTCACCACCTTCAAAGGAAAGAATTTCTTCCTAATACCTAATCTAAACCCACCCTCTGTCACTGTGAAGCAATTCCCCCTTGTCCTGTCACTCCATGCTCTCGTAAAAAGTCTCTCTCCAATGGCCCAGAGGAGCATGAAGCAGCCTCTGCCTGCCTCTTTAAAAGTAGGGCTTGGGAGCTGCTAAAGGTCAGACTTCACAAGCAAAGAGCCTGTAAGCACTGCAGTGAAACAGGAGGGCTGGAACAATAACTGCACAGGGATCAGGAAGTCCTGACCTAAAGGACTCTCCATGGCCCAGTAGGCTGGAAAGGAGCAGGGAAGGAGAGCCCCAAAACAGTCTCACAACGCTGTTATTCTTTGCTCAGTGCTGCTGCAGTGAGAGCATTTTGGGCCAGGTGGATGCTGCTCAACAGCCCCATAGAGTACTCTGTGATAAGAGTGATTTTAATTTTCCTGTATTTTTTCCCCCTCTTTTTAAACCAGGATAACAAACATGTCCTTTCCCTTGTGTTCCCAGACTTTGTCTGCCCTGCTCATGTCAGTGGCAAGTTCCTTAAGGCAAGGCTTGTCTTTTGCTATTTGTATGGGCTTTGTGTAGCACCATCTGACCTGAGAGGCACTGCCACACCACAACATTAACAACAGACGCTGAAGCAATGCCTGGTTACAAAAATAAACACATGAAAAATACATTTATGACCCTTGTGTACAGCAAAGTGCTGCACACAAGCAGACATCCATTAAGAGAAGATTCAATATCACAGAGTGGTCTGGACTCCCTCAACCTCTTTTCTGCTTCTATCACTTGCAATATAAATACATTCCAGATCAGAATTTCTTAGGATTACTTAGAAATATCCTTATTTTATCCATCTATTTCCTACCAGATAGTGAATTGTACATTGCAAGAGATAACAGGGATAAAATTCATCTGGGATCATAAATATCATAGGTTATTTTAAGGTTTACTAGAGTACATTTTCTTTAAAAAAAAGTCTAAATAGAATAAAATTAAGCCCACAGCAGTAGAGAAAGATAAAAACAACCCCCAAACCATGCACACAAAAGCAAGGCACAACAGGGAAAAAATAAAGCAGCTGTAACCTCAAGTGGAAACAATTTGATTACCATCAATTCCCTGAAGTACTGACCAGATAAACACTTGTTTAGTTTATAAGTTCTGACAAGATCACAACCCAAGGTAGTACAGTGGCAAGGGAGTGATTTTTCTATTTATTTATTGAAACTGCTGAGAAAATAATAAAGACAGGAATCAAAATCTATGTCTTCTGTGTAGCTACAAAATATTACCGGTAGGCAGACAAGGCAAACTCACTGATATTGTTCACAAAGAAGCACATGCCTAAAGCAATGGACAGCGAAAAAGTTGCTTAGGTTTGAAAATCTGACTTTATTACATTTATAAAATAATTTCCTACCACATATCTAAGAACTAATCACATCATCTGGCAAATGTTGTATTTGCCTCCCCCTTTTATTTTTTTGCTCAGTTACGAGAAATATTTTTATTTTTTAAGTGCAAATTTAACCTGCATTTTGAGGAAGCAAAAAGATTATTACAGGGAAGGATGAATTAAGTAGACAAGGAGTTATTGCTACTAAACTTTCTCCTAGTGCCTAAAAATATAAATTATAGCCAGATAAACTGCTTGTGTAAAATCTCTTTATCAGTTCTTAAAATTATGAAGTCTGGAGCTGCAGCAACTTTTGTCCACAGTTTCAGAAGACTTTCTTCAAGTTGTTCAGTCACAGAAAACCTCTAATCTTTTGCCCCCTTTACTCTTATTTCATTCCTGGTTTTAGAAATTTTGCTGATCTCCTGGGTTATTAATATCTCAGCTGGATCTATCAGTCCCACCTTTAAGAAGCCTGCACGGAAACAATCAGAAGTTGGACTTCATCTCCAGTTGGGAAAATTCAACAACTGGCTCCAGTTAAGGACAAATGTGGCCCTAATCCAAATGGAAAGGTGCACATACACAGGGACTGGACTAAATGATGAGATGCACTGATGCATTCTGCATTGCCTGGGCCTAATGAGAAAAGTAAATTCTTCTCACAAGTGTTTGCAGCAGGTGAAATCAAGAATTTGCCACAGTACATGAAGACAAACTCTTCCAAGACATTCTCTTTGACAGTCAAAATTAACACAAAGTCTTATTCAAATACATTAAGTCAAAGAGACCACACAATTTAGAAGTTTCCAGCATTAGCCTTTTCCAAATTCTGATGAGTCCTGTCTTTTTTTTCTTACACTGAGCCTTCAAGGACTAAGGTATTGCACACTATTAAATCTCTCATCCATGTCATCTCATTTACTTGGTACACCCTGCTGAAAAATAATGGACCCCTTGATAAAGATCACAAACACTATTTCAGGTCAGTCATGAGAGTTTTGCAGCTAAGGGGAAAATAAATTAACAGAAAGTAAATTTAACTTTAGCCAAGTCATGACTGCAGTTTCTGTATAACATCATCTATCATCCCCTCCTTTCTTTGCTCACTCAGCTGAACAGAAATCTAAACTAACCTATTAATTTACCCAGTCCTGACTCCAAGTATGTAAAGCCCAAAGTGCTGGTTCAACCACGGTTTGGATGAGGTGAAGCAGATGGGTTCCTGGTCATAACAGTCATCAGCTTTTTAAAAATAATAATGAGTATGTCAAGGTGCATCTGTCATAAAAATATGTATTTTTGACATATTCTTTTGAAAAAAATCCCTTTGATTTCAAAATGCTTTTCTTCAGTTCAAGAAGCATTTGAAATTCTCAGTCCTCTCCAGCTTCCATCAGGCTGTCAAAATGAGCAGCATTTATCCCTGAAAATTCTTAGTTCAGTATGAAATATTGAAAAGGTGATGTGAGGCCAAGCTGGTGACCTACATTTCAACATTCCTGAAATAACAATACAGAAGGGAGACAGTGGACAGATGAGCAGGAAGAGACGAAAGTCATTAGATGCAAGGAATAAACAAGAAAAATTAGAAAGAGAGAGGTACATACTTGGCAAACTAGACAGGTAACAAGAAAGGAGTGAAAATGGAGTAAACAGAAGTGGAAAGCCAAAAGCAGGAAGCATACAGGGAATATCCTGGGAATAAAGTGTTCTGGGAGTAGGGGCAAAACTGAGGACTATATATCATGTCGAAGATCCCAGCAACTGGCTGGAATTGCCTTGAGAATTCAATGACCAAAATCTAAACATGATATAACAGAAAGGGATTTAGCCTTATGTAGCCCTTGCAGATTATTTCTATTTCAGTTTACGTCGCTGCACTGCATCTACACAAGTAAGCTGGCATGATTTCCTTCCCCAGACTCCACTGAGCTGATAGATACTGCAGCTTCAAATAATTACTTTAATGTGCTTTATGGGGATGATTTTTTCCATGGTACAAGAGGCTGTGAACCAAATCTCTGTGATTCCTTCCTATGTAGTCTTAGAAGATGCTTAGGACTTTCATTTTGGGAATTTATTAAATCACTGATTGGAAGACTAATTTTCATGAGAAACATAAATAACTAGGCTGTCCTATATTTCCCCTACTCTGTTCTTTGAAATATCACATGTATTATCACAGTGTTTCTTAGACTACTAAAGATATGATTTTTAGGGCTGATATTTTGCTTTCTATGTATTTCTGGTTTTGAAGGTTGGAATTATGAAATTCCATAGAAAACTGGTTATTAATTTAAAAAATAGAGGCTATAGATATTCATATACAGCTGCATTTTCTAGCTCCTTCCATTTTAAACAGCTGCAGCATTCTGCAACAAACCAAGAACTCAGTTTTGTATTCTGGGTTGCTAATTAGTTATTATCTTTTATAGCTTTAATCAATGATCTGATAAAGCTAAGCCAGAGCAGTGTCCTCTGCTGTTACTTGTAAATTAACCTTTAACAGTCTCAAAGAAACAGCACTTTCAGCCCCTGCACATTCTTTGCAGTGACTGCTTGATGAGTCTTAATCACACCCTTTTTCTGTAGATGAGGAAGGTCATTTGAAGAAGGAGAATAGAAACTCACTGACATTTAGGAAGAAATTGTCCTCCACTTACAGCCACAGTGCAAAGCTGTATCATATGAAAGATGTTACAACTTAGGTCTCATTACCCTCTGAGTTATTTTCTTAGGCTCTTTCTCTTTCAACTGGATTTTTAGAAGACTAATTCAGTGGCTAAGAGCTTTGTGTCAGTACTGTGGGACCCTGTAAGCTGCTACTGTAACGCCTGCCTGATTTCAAGACCAGTGTCTGTTCTAGCAGTGAGAGTCAACACCCACCAATGCTTTTCATTCCTTCTGTGCTGATTTTAGGTGGACTCAAAGATGCAGACAATGTCAAACGGTTATTCCACGAAAAGAACAACTGCAGTGCAGCTTTCTGTCCCACTCATCACTATCTGTTACCCAACCCCAGTATGCCAATCTTCCTTCCAGGGACCTCTGCTCAGTAGTCACTTAAATATCGACCCTGTGCCATTCCCAACCTCCTGCAGACCTTCTGGCATCTCTTGCCACTGTTTCTCTCCACCAGATCCGATTTTTACTGGTGTCCCCTCTCATGCCCTTAGAGGTCTGCTCAGATCTCTCCTTAAATATCATCCTATATCTCATCTGGGCCTTTATCACAGTTTCATTGGGACAATGTGTCTCTTTCAGATACAATATTCTTGTTCAGGAACATTTGCTTGACATCCAAAGTAGTCTGTGAAACAGAGAATTAGTAATGCCACAACTAATAGTGGATAATTATAATGATTTCTTTCCCTATCAAGGTGATGCCTTTGGTTTTAACTTTTATATTTTTCCAATCCTGCAGTGCCCAGTGTCACTCTGCAGGTCCCTGGAGCTCGTTCAGTGCTGTTCTCTCATGCTCACACTGACATAACAAAGCCTCTCCAGCTCGCTCTCCAAGGACACCCAGACCCTCCTGGGCCCAACAACTGCAAACCTTCATCTTGGGGAGAGGGGGGCAAGCTTGGAGAAATTCCATCCTTGGCTGGGTTCTGCTTGGTAAATTTATGCTGATATAAAAATGTGAAGAACTCGTGGACTGTTGTCCATTTTGGGATCCAATGAGGGAGGAGCCTCTGGAGCCCAGAGTGTGCCTCTGAAGGCCTTTCAAATAAATACCTCCTTTGTTCCCTTATTCCTGTCTGGTCTTTGTTTCTAGGCAGCCATTTAAGGCATCAAAGGCATTCTTGGACATTTTTCTTAAAATCCACACAAGAACCCCTCTCCTTTCTTCACAGTTTCCCCACAATCATTCTGTTCACAACACCCTATCCCAAAGCAGCAGTACAAAACTCACTAGGAAGACTGACTTTACCTTTCAGTAAATTTTGCTTATTTGACATATTTACAGTTGCTTCACATTTAATTTTCAGAATTCATTACTTATTCTGCATCTCATGCCCCATCAATGGAGCTTGTCTGCATTCCAGGTGGTTGCAGCAGGAACCATCCTCTGAGAACAGGACAAATCTATTCCAGAGAAGCTGTAGTTCCCAGCATTAACCCAGACTGCCTTAGGAGTATATGGGGAAGGAATATCCCTAGATATCATGGCACGAGTGAGAAGGTCACAGTTAAGCAGGAAGTAACAGCAGAAAAAACTGAATAAAACCAGGGAAGCTGTGAGAGACACAAATTTCAGAGGACAAATGCTGAAAGAGTCAGATTTGGGGTGATGGAATGCAAAGAGCTTTGTATATCTTTGTATAAAGGGACCTCATCTTGTTCCACCCTCCTGCCATGGGATACCTTCCACTACCCCAGGTTGCTCCAAGCCCAATACAAACTGGCCTTGGACACTTCCAGGGATGAGACAGCCCCAGCTTCTCTGGGCTACTTGTGCCAGGGCCTCACCATGCTCCCAGGGAAAAATTTCTTCCTGCAATGCTCCCAGCCAGCCCATGATGGTCTGTGTGCTGTCCTCCCATCCTCGGGAGAGCCCAGGCAGTGCAGGCAGGCTCTGTTAAATTAATTGCACTGCATCCAGCTCTGGGGCCCCAGCACAGGAAGGACATTGATCTGTTGGAGCTTTAAAAACCAGGGTTACCACCTCTCCTCCCCAGCTAATTCCCTGAGAAAAGGAAAAGAAAGAGCAGCTATATTTAGAAGAATGTTACCACCGCAAAATCAGAAGTACAAAATTAGCGTATTTTAGGATGGCATTTGCTTAGGCAATCTTAATTCAGTCCCTTGTGCATATTTGTAAGGGTAGACACTGAAATCCTCATTTCCTGAAAGACTGTGGGCAATTTGACATGGATGAGATGCCAGCATTTCACCCACAGCTTCACCTACACACTTACAAATTTCAGATGCAGATTTTATCATGAGATCCTTTCATCTTCTACAGAACTATCTGAATGGATGTATTTTATTTTCTCCTCTCTACATATGGTGTGTGGCCCAGTGCCTCATTTACTGCACACGTATAAAGCCTACATTGAATACAGGATTTGAAATTTCTCGTGACTGTTTTTCATCACAAATCCTTATTGTTCTCCTGAATCTCACTTGGGCTATGAAAGCATCTTTAGACTGTTTTTGTGAAGAACTTGCATTACACCAATTCTGTTTTGTAGACTGGAACCAGCAGCACAGAGAAATACACGCAGATTTGTCTAATGCCTACTAACTCTAAGCTCTGAATTATTCATAAGTCTGATTTATTCAGAAATCTTCAGTGTTTTATGTCTAGAGCAAAATTTCTGTTCGTCTTCGTTTCTGTTATGAGATCTCACCATTTTTGCCAATCAAGCTCCATTTATTCTGAGTTAGTGATCTAAAAAAGAGAGTTCACTCAAATTAGTGGTCATCCAGAGTCTGATAGATTTGTCAAAATTGTCAAAGGACATAGAGCAGTAACCAGAAATCTGTCTTCATTCCCTGAACTCATCATATAACATGTGGGAGACTAACGAACCCCATAGAGCTAAACTCCAGCCAGAGGGAGTTTGAACTTTCTTGTCCCACCTCACCCCCAAGTCTCCTGACTGCAAACCTACAATTTATTGGACTGGTGCCTAAGAAGATGCAAACACAATTTAAAAAAGCCACATCCAGATTCACTGTTCCTTACATGGATGAAATATGCAATAAAGTCAACAGGAATGCTGTCAGGTGAAAAAGGACCAGGTTTTGCTTGGGCAACACATATTTGCTGAAAAACCTGTGATGATGTTCAAGTTCAGCTATATATCAGGAATTAAGGATTTACAGATTTAACATGTGACTTTTTATTACAGGTCTTGAACCTAAACCAAAAAAAAAAGAAAGAAGTGCTGAAAGAGAGATCTGTGGGAAACTATAGGCAGGATTCTAAACCAGTGGTAGTAATTTGCCAAATATGTGATGTGCTGAGGCTACAAAAGCTAACACGACCCTTAATCCTGAGATTTCTCCATGAAACACCTGTTTGCTATTAAGGATCAGGGATATCTATAGCTTCTGGTTACAAAGAGAGGAGAAGAATATTATCTGAAACCCACTACCAAAAAAAAAAAAAGGTTTAATTAATGTAATATCAGGGTCACTAATCCCTTGAGAGTGGACAAAGACAAAACAAAATAATCTTTGTGCAGGGATGTATTCATTGCACAAGTGCCTCACAAGGCACAGAGCGAAGCAGCAATAAGAGCCAAGGGTTACTTCTGCTCAAACAAAGAGATGTTCAGGTTCCCAAAGCAAGTCTAAAATGATAAGACCCAAAATAGAATTGCAAGCAGGACTCCAGATAATGGAACAGGGTTCTGGGACTCAAATGCCAATGGACCTTCTAGGATGACAGAACCATCCTACCTTTGCACTTATACTGCTTGGAAATTGGCAGTACCACCAAGCAAACATCTGGGAGAATGTTTGTATCCATATTGGTATATGGCAATACACTGAATGCTCAGTCAAGGATGATTAGTGCAGATGAAAGCCTGAGGGAGCCCCTTGCAAAGGTTAGAGTGTACTTGTGGTGACATTTTCAAATGCAAGCTCAACAGTCACACAGCCTCCTTATTGTGCAAAGGCTGTGTCTTCCTGCAAAGCCTGCAACAGAAGGAAGGGCACACAAACCCCAGGTGATCATAGCCTAGGGCCTCATTATATATTAAATTAATTTTCAAATCTGTTTCTGCAAACAACCCTTCTCCAACACCAGTGCAGGTTTTGCTGGGTACCGTTAATTTGGGGATGTTGTAACTGTGATTGCAAGTCCTCAAAGTAGCTCCTCAGCCCTTTATCCAAGTGAAATTTCCATTTAAATAGAAAGAAAGGTTTGCAACAAAAAAGATTAAATTAAGCAACCATCATCTTTTCTGCTGGAAGCCCCACTTCCCAGCATTTGAGCTGCCTCTGTGATATGAGCATCATTCCTCGTTTGAATTCCTGACTGACAATGCTCACAGAGCTGCCATACAGGGCTCACCACCCTACACAGGGCATCCACTGAGTTTACAGTTTACTTTGGGCATGCCTGAAAACAGTTCCTGACTGCTCCTCCATGTCTCTATATCCTTCCTGCTCCAAAATCAAAAGTGAGGATGATTTTTTTGTCTGCACTGCAAAACATTCAGGTGATTTTTTTTTTCTAAACTCCATGAGAACCTTCTGTCAATTCTTATTGGCTGCTGCAAAGTCATCAGTCAGTGACAGAGTAAATGAAGCTACATTCTAAACCATGTTTTTTGTCATTTATTTTGACAAATAAATAACATTTCAGTTTCCATCATCATGTATTAATGAATGAAAATAGCTAGCAAAAATAAATAGGTCTGATTTCACCACGGAAAAGTAAAATGAGAAGAGACATTCAAAGAGACTTACAGGCTTTGTAAAAATAACAAAGGGAAAACTGATAAGCTCCTACCCCAGTTTTACTGTTCCTTTGAAGTGGAGGGTAAATCAGCTCTAGAATATACACACCTGAATACACACATCAGAACTGAACCATTATTCCATTATTCCATTACACAAACCAGTAACCTCCAAAAGCAGGGTGAAAGCTGGAATCAAGGACTCTTATCTCCAGTCCTCATCTGAGACAGACTAAAGAAAAAGATGTATTTTGTGCTTTATTGTTGCACTCTATTTAGATTCCACAGATTAATTTACAAGAACTTTATATCCAGATCACAGAATATTCTGAGTTGGAAGGGACCCACGAGGATCAAGTCCAACTCCTAAGTGAATGGCTCATATTTCATACAGGGATTGAAGCCACAAGCTTGGGGTTATTAGCACCATGCTTTGACCAGCTAAGGTCATCTGAGGGTCTTCACTCAGAAATACAAATAGAGGAAAAAGTAAGTAGCAGCATTAGGAGGTCTACTGCAGTTAACATTAGCTCTTCACAAATATTTTGGATTTTCACATCCTTACCTGCTGTAGCACTGGAGACTGTTGGCCACTGCTGATCAGGCCCTGCTGGTCCTCCACGCAGGACTCCTGCCTCCTCCATATGCACAGCACTGGATAAGCAAATATCACAGTTGGATTATACAGTTCCCTTCTGCCCTGGACTTCACAGCACTTCCCTTTCCTGCTACTCTTCAAAGTTCATAACTATTTATTACTGTGCAGCTACTCCTACAGTATTGCATGATGTTAGCAGCACAAGAACCAGCTGTTTTGAATTGCAAAAAATAACTTTGATGATTTACTAAAACCCAGTTGTGGAATAACTTATAAAACAAACAAACCTGCAGAACACTTTGCTCTCATTGACTGGGAGTCACTAATAAGGAAGTGACACATCTTTGCTATTAGGATGTAGCAATATTAGGGAAATGATTAAAAAGTCGGTGGAGTTAGTTCTGGGCTTCTGTCATTATGCCATTTTAACAGATCCTACCTTCCTGGGTTATTGCACAGTTCTCTTGAGCAATTCAGGAAGAGAAATACATTTTCTCAAATGCAAAAACTGATACAGCAAATTTTACAGAGTCACATCATGAGCACTGGGCATTGAAAGCACCAATTTGCACCTTAAATGGGAGGAAAAGAAAAAATCTGCTATTTTTAATACAAAACTAAGCACTATATTTATATGCAGTTCCTGAAGAGAAACAGGATTTTGTGCCCCTGTCTCTGCTCATTGGCTTCGCACTCCCTTTCACACTTCCAGCTGAGCTTAAGGGGCCATTTCATCCAAATGTGGCAGACATCAAGGGTACCAAATTTCTACAAGTTTTATGAAAAATCAGCCTTTTATGAAAACCACCAGCTGGGCAGGGAACACAGGCTCAGAACCTGAGGTTTCAGGTAAGAACAGGAGCTGCAGACAGGAGAGAGCAGAGGAACATGTACAATTTCCCAGAAAGGCCCCATTAGTCTTGTGGGACTAATTGTTTTAAATAAGGTCTTACTTTTCATTAATTGTTCAAGTAGCTTCAGACAAGATCTTGTACTTTGTATAGAAAGGAATGTGGATCCAGAAGAGCATGCCTGACTCAGGACCAGCAGATAAGTTGCTCAGGTAGGCAGAATTCCTTCTTCAGGATCCTGCTCCCCAGACTGTTCATTGATTTTGCAGTTATGGATTACAAAACAAAGTGAAAGTCACAGCAGGAATATAAAAGAAAGAAAACAGCTTGCCCAGTAGGCCACAAAGTCAAGCTTGCTCTGTCTTCCTCTGCTTTTGGTTCTTGAGGTTTAGCTTCCTTTTTACACAGCATCTCAAAGTCAGTTGGGAGTCACTCGGTGTCCTCACCCACATGAAGCACAGTGTGGCTCTGAATTTAGGGCTTCAATCTTTTAAAGACCCTTCAGCCCTGTGGATAATGGACAAAGGTACAGTACCACTGCACCAACAATTCTGAGAAACTCAAACCATCCTGCACTTTGTGATGCCACTAGGAATGACTGCAGCCTTATAATTGCACCTAAACCTGTATGGGAATCCTAATCACATCAGATTACACCTGAATATAGAACCAGTTTTCTAGTCTGCTTAGGGAGAGCAAAAATACTGTTTGATTTAGGCTATACAGAAACAATTTTAGTATAATTCTCTTTTTCCAAGTGTACCGAGAAGAAAATTATAGCAGACTGCTTGTGATATTAGGCAGCGGATTTTCAAAGATGTCTAAAGAGATTTGGACAAAAGCCTCACTTTTCCTCTTTTGAAAATCCATCTCATATCTTCAAAAAGTCCTTTCAACTGTATTAATCTTCTTGATTGCACCATGTGGTTAATAAACCTGCTGCAGGAGCAGCTACTTTTATGGTAATGAGAAACAAGAAGATGGAAATGCAGACTGACTATTGAAACATCAGCACTGATGATTACAGGGAGCTTTAAAATAAACAAAAAAGTATATAATGACAATTAAATGATTCAATAATTGGAACAATTATGCCTAGACAGTCAATGGATACAAAAGCAGAAGGTAAAAAGAAGGAACAGCACAGCTCTACAGCAGTGCAATAACAGCATAAGACGTAAGTCAGACTGAATCTGTAGCATGTGGGGATTGGAAGTGACAGCAGCAGAACTCAGGTGCTTTCCATCTCAGCATAGATATCATCAGTGTAGGGCATCAGAAGAAACTCTGTCCTTTTCAGAGGAAAAAGACAGAATTCCCCTTCTCTGGAGAAACACCACACATACCTTTGCATTCCTGCCCTCAGGGATGCAGAGTAGCGCCAGTCCGGATTGGGGTGTTTCGGCTGTAGAAACAAAAGCCCAGAACAATGCTGTTAGTGTCAGTAAAACACACTAAAAAGCATATGCATCTGGCTAATTTTGTCAGAAAATCCTATATAGATACACTCTTTTTTTTTTTTAAATTGCCAAATCTTTCTATAAATCTAAAGAAACATTCAAATGGGCACACAGGGAATGTCTCTGTAATATACTTGTCTCCATGCCAAGGCCTTTGGCTAGAGATGATCTCTGTGGAACAACATTTAATGCTGCAAACTGGTGGAAAGTTATTTCACACATTTATCAACATTTTGGGCATAGGATAAAAAACCAACATCATAAATCTAGAAATACATTGTTTGTTCACCTGATAACGTGAGAAAACTGGAACTCCTGCACTGAATAGTATCTGCCTGAGGGTGTATAAGTGGGGGACATGTGGCAATGAGGTTTCTGATGGAACTCAGTGTGCTGCAGAGGACTGCAATGGATGGTATCAGATTCGCAGACTGCAGCAAGTCTTTTATTAAGGAGAGACATGCTCACAATACCAAAACCTATTTGATTCTCCATATTCATGAGAGGGCATAAGAGGTAGAAGGGGAAAATAGCCAGCAATACCCTTTGACCAACAAACCTCAGCATATGCAGATGTGCTGCAGCATGACTTGCTAAATAAGGAGATAATTAAGAAATCCTCTGTTGATCAAAAATTGCTCCAGAAAATAGTTTTCGCAATGTCAGGGGACTGTCACTATAATTTTCAACTACAGCCAATGAGTGCAAGCTCAGGTCCCTTAAAATTAAGCCCTAAGGACATACCAAGGTTATTTCTCAGGGTACTAGAAACATTATTCTGTAGGTGATAGCGTAGTGAGAGCTTAACTTCAGGCTCTGGAATTCAAAGACAGAACTTATGTCCAAAAACTTAATGGACTACATTCATTCCTGATGTGTCTTGCACAGTGCCAAACACACAAATAATAAATGACAGTAATGGTTTAATTCTCTTCAAATTATTGGAGGTAGATCAGAAATGAATTTGACCCCATTACTTGAAAGAGAAAAAGAAAGTGTTGAATGTTCTGAATTATTTAAAGCCAACTCTGTCGTTCCTCTTGAGGTTTGGCATATGCTTTTCCCTGGATCAATAGGTTTTATTCAAACAAAAATGGAGCAATTACAACTTACAGTATTGCTCTATCACCATACTTCCCAGGTCCAGCACCACTCAAGACTGAGATGCTCTTGGATGATGCATACACAAGTATTCTTTACGGTCTGAGTTACACAAAAGGGAGAAGGCTGCTATTTGCAACCACACATTAAACATCTGTGCTAGCAATTTCCTTCCCATTTAGCCCCCTGTTCTCTGTCATGCTCAGGTTCTGCTGAGTTTAGCAGAAAGTGGTTTGACAAGAAGCCCATTATGCATGGTTCTAGTCTTTTCTGATTAATTCCATTTTGGCCCCAGTCCCAGGGATGTCAAAGCAACTCTAAAGTCAACCATGTAGTAAGAGTCAATGAAAGAGGATAGAGAACAACACACACTGATGAGATCCTCTTCTGAGCTTGCCTTTCTTGAGTATGAAGGGTGCTGACACCAGAAGATTTGGCTTTTCTTCTGCTGGGGATTTTTTATTGCAGGGAAACTGCTGGACTGGAGGAAAGCCCCTTTGTTCTATTTTGCAATTTAAGAGGTGCAGGTTACTAATTTGTACAGGCTTGTAGGCAACGTGACGAGGAGGAATCTTACCACAGTCCCAGGCAAAACACAGATAAAATGAGATTACATCAAAGCACTGACAAAGTCTGACACAAATTGGGTGGGAGTGAGAAAAGAGGAAAACGACCACTCACTCACAGTGCACAGATTTTTGGTTTTTGGATGAGAGCTTTCCAACTCTTGGCTAAAAGACAAAAATTTATGTGCTCTTTGCAATGGGACATCAGATCTTAAATGGGTGATGATGTCAGGAGAAACTAATCATCATTTATTGACTTCATATGCATAGACCAAGACTCCCCATGTCAATATAAGAGAAATTAGGAGACTGGTATTTTCAAGGGTTACTGTCCAGAAGCTCTGGCATCTTGTGGCTATTCTCTCTTTGCTCTGACTCTTTATGTAGGGCTGTAGTGCTGTTCCCAGAAGAGCAGAAGAAGGAAGGAGGGAACAGGATGAGAAAAATGTGCTCTGGAGGTGGAAAGATCTATTGCCACAGTTGACTGTCACAGGCTGGGTCTTTTTTTCACTGTGAAAAAAATCAATATCTGTGACTTCTTTTTGAAGTCCTTACAGGAAAAACAAGAGCACAAGGCAGCTGGGCAGCAGTCTGCCTTTGTGCAGACCTATTTTCACCCAGTTTTACCATGTGCTTGCTGCTTGACTAGGTAGTTTCTGAGCTCAGCAAGAGGCACATTTGTCCCACACTTGTCTTACCACAAGTCAGTGTCCTGCAGCTGAAAAAATCAATGAAATTTCTATTTTGTCAGCATAATTGGCTTTTCCTTTTGTTCTGCTACAAACAGAAGTCTGTAAGTCTTTATAGACTCTGTAAGTCTTTCAGTTTCTCTGGCCATAAGAGAAAAGTTGTTTCAATACATTTCTAAATTAGACTGGACTAGAAAAGCAACAAAGCATGACCAGTAATAGAAGTGGAGCACAGTAGAAGCAGCAAAGCTATTCAGCAATATCTTTCCCCGGTTCAGATGCAGTAGTGTTGCTTTTTAGACAGGCTGCAGGAATTCACAGTCTTGTGAATTCACATGCTTGGGTTGGTTTATATCTCTGGCTGTGAAGAGCCCAACTTCACCAGACCACTCCCTGAAAGCTGCCACACGGCCAAGTGTGTCCCACAGCACAGTCACTGTGCCAGGACACTGTGTGGCCCATCTCAAAGAAGAGCTGAGTCCTCAGGCAGTCCCAGGGGACAGGGGGCTGCACAGCAGCTCTCACTGGGCTCCTCTGCAAAGCCCCATCACAGGGGTGAGGTGTGCAGCTGTGTCCTAAACCAACAGCACCAGGACAAGGCACAGCTGACCAGGAAGTGTGAGTGCAGAGGGGAAGCACAAAGAGGAATACAGGCTCTGAACTGGTCCAGATGCTTCCCAGTTGTACATCCCCACACTCCCACTGTGTCACACAATACTGATGAAGACAATATTGTTCCTTTTACCTCTCCAGCTCATTACAAGACCTTATTTCTCACAACCCAGCACATCCTACTAGGTTTAAGGTAATTTTAGCTTGCCGCTTCCCTCAGAGATTTTTGGAGGTCATGTAGCAAGTCCAGCAGTCCTGTCAGGAGGTAAAAGAAATCCCAGGACCCAGCACATAAGTAATCAACCATTCCCTGTTCCACCCACTAGCTGCTTTTTCTGATTCAGTTACAGCACACATCATCATAGTGGGAGATGAGTCAAAATCTATCCAGGTGCCTACAGAAGTGGTTGTCACTGCACCAGGTGAATACCTCATGCCAGCAGTTTGCTCCTGCTAGTTCTTCCAGGCACCAGGGTTCATTCTGCCGACCACAAAACCACAAGCATTAATATTACTAGTCATGAACAACCAGCCCTATTGGGAAGCCTGATAATGTGAATGTATAATGTAAACAAGAGCCATCTCAGGAGCAAGAAAGCTCATGCAAAATGTCACACAGTTGTTTTCAAGTACTGAAGTTGTTTTCTTCATAACTGAAGAATCATTTCATTGGTTTGTGGAGGATAAATTCAGTGGAAAATGTATAGTTGCAAACATTCTCCTCAGCTCTTATTTTCCTAATACTTCAGCACGCTAAGAATTTGTCCCTGGGATAGGAGAAATTTCCAGTTTTTTATAAAATTGTCCTGGACCTATATTTGATGGATCAATGCAAACACTACCTTTCGCTTCAGTGCTTCCAGGCACAAAACCTGCTTGAGGCAGAGAAGTGTGAATAAAATATTTACAAACAGTTACCTGACTCTCCTAAAAACATCCTGCTTCATTCTGATTTCCACACAAATTCACAAAAGAATGACATAAGGTATATTTATCAAAAGTATCTGCTTTGAAGCAATAATAACAGCCTTTTAGAACCTCTGACCTCATAAAGCTCTGCTTATTTTCCAGTGAGACAATACTGACAGGTGCGAGGAAACAGATGCTTCTATTCCTGCTTTCCTTCTGTAAATGTTTAGAATTAACTTGATGTGGAGAAAAAACTATTTAAATATGCGTTTATCATCCAAGAAATCAAAAAGGAAACTGGAAAATGGTGTAATTCAAAAGCCCAAAGTCTGAGAATGTTCATTTGCATTCCTAACTCTGAGAAAACTAAGGTGAAGGGAACAGACAAGGGCTTCTGTAAAGTACATTTAATGAGTTCCAAGAGAAGGAAAACACCTCTGCTTAATCTTGGATGCAAATTTCTGCTGGCACAGCAGAAGCCCCAGCCAAGTGCCTGAGTGCCCTGAAGCACAGAGCACTGTCCCTGTGCAGCCGAGCAGGTCCAGACACCACCATTAAACAAAAGAACAAACATTTATAGTTAACCTTTTCAATGTCAGTAGGGCTGGAGAATTTCTTAAAGGCTTAAGTTCTTGCACCGGGATTGTAAGATATTCCACCATTAATACCTTTAAATCCTCTGAGAGAAATCTCTTGGACAGACTGCTACAAACAATGCTGAGGGGTTACTAGACACTTAGGGGTTTAGACACTTCAAAACATGCTTGCATTTAAAGTAGTAACAAAACTTGTTCAACTCAAATGTTTCTTTCTTTTTACCATGTGTTTAGCAAGCTGGTTTTGAAGTGAAAAATACAGAGAAGAAGCAAGAAGCAGAGCAAACAGCTGTAAAACTCCAGCCGATCTCCTGGGTCTTACTACCATCAATGTACAGTTTTTTTCACTTCCTTTAGAAGTGTCTGTAGAGCAACATGCTCTATTTCTGAACATCACATGAAACATCATATTTTGTCAGCCACATGTGTCACCACACCAAAAAAAAGGGTACGAGGAAATGTGTGATATAAAGAGTTTCTGTCTAGTTCTGTCAAGTATCCAGACTGCCCACTCCTTATTAGGAATGTGACAGGCTGCCTTCTGGGACAAATAATTCCTATTAAAACATTTTGGTTTGATCGTTATTTCCTGCATTGAAGGGAAAAGGCTGTCAAGAGATTCAAGACATAAGAAATGAGCTTAACTGCACAGGATGTAAGAACAGGACAGGAAAGATGAAAAGAAAAACCAAGGACCAGACACTACCCAGACATCATTCAGCATCTTCACAGGAATATGAGGAAACAGACTCCAGACTAAAGCACTGAAACCCTTCCTGAGAATGACAGATCATCACTGCAGCAGCACCCAGTAACAAAATCACAACTTCACACAAAACCTCTTCATAGTGTGTGCACCCGTTTCGAAAGACAGGAATCCAGGCTGCCCATAACCTCACACAGTGTCAGAAATGAAGCCAGAGTATTTTTTTCCCCTATATTTTGCCTACACTGCTTGCCTGGTCCCCCTGCAGTAGTTATCTGATGAGAGAGCAATATCCATTAACCCTGCACTGCTACCCTTATCATCAGCCTCCTGACAGCAATAACCGTGTCCAAGATTTTCTGTGCAGCTGCATCAGTACATTTCTTCTTTCACAGAACATCTTTGGTCTGAGTCATCCCTATAAACCCATCAAGGACTGTGCAGGTAAGCAAGGTGAGCACAGAAACAGCGGTTATCTTGCAGAAACAAGCTTCCATTCCACCATCACAACATTGGCAGTAAAAAAGGGATAGTCACACAGGAGTCAGAGCTTCACCAGGTACAAAAAGTCCCTGCCTCACCTTATTTCACTTGTTTTTACTTCTACTGTATCCTTCTAATGACCCAATAAAGTCAGTCACAAATTAGTGTAATTATTAGCATCCTTGGCCTTACCAGCAAACATGAAAAGAGCTAAGACCTTATTGCCCCAAATGTTACTGAGATTAACCCCCAATAACTTGAAAATATTTTTCCTCTCACCATATAAACAACATTTTCAAAATATTAGCCACTGTGAAACCCTAGGTATGGTTATCTGTGTATAGCAAACTGTTTCACCTTGTCCCATCCTCATCAATGAACAACCAGTAGAAAATCCATTTCCAAAAACTGTGCGGAAGAAAAAGAGAAAGGACCAAAAGTAAACCATAGATCAGATACTGACTTTGTAAACTGATGCAAGGACAATACTGCCTCTTGTTGTGCCTCACAAGTGAAGGCACAGGCTCTTAAAGGCTGATTTTAAATTAACTAAAGAGAGGAACACAGTTCCCTGAAAATCTAATAATACAAAGATGATTATCCTCCAAAAGTAGAATTCAGCGTTGCTAAGCATCTTCAGTGCAAATGCTAAGCTTGAAACAGGAGAAAGACATGATTTTTAGTATGTAATTACCCAGGAACTAGTAATTAGTGAATGCCATTACATTCAGCCATTTCCTCATGTGCACGTGGCATTGATTCATCTTTACAGAGTGTCCTACCACAGGACAGGTTAAGAAGCAGAAGCCTAAGAAAAGAACTTGTGAGGAGAAAAACTTGCCAGGATTTCACCTCTTCTTAAATCATAAAGAACCAGTTGAAAAACTGATTCCTCTTTTGGATGGCAACTCCACACAGGCAGCATTCATTGGTTTGTTCGATACATCTCTCTGCTTTTGTACTCCAAGTTTGGACTGGCTTTGCTGCCGCTGCCTGATCTGCACTGGTAATCAAAACTTGCTAATTCATTGCATTCAATGGAGTGAGTCTCAAAATGTCATAGGAATCTGTTTGTTAAACTGATTTCCTACTGGTCTTGCATCCAAAGTGAAGCCATTTTCAGTTATTGCTTTTCTCCTTGCACACCTCCCCACCCCAAAAATCAGATACAGAGTATGTATTTCACTCTTTGATTCTTCAGCATACGTGCTTATAGAGCATGTCTCATATTCCCTCCTATATCAAAAACATTCCAGGCATTGTATTACACTCAGAAAAATTTTAAGATACAAAAACTGCACAGAAAGAGAAAAAGTACTTCCCTCGTACCCTGCCACTGTAATTTACAGAAAAACAGTGCATTAATTTTAAATGGATTAACGTTGAATGGATGATCATTACTCTCTAAAAGCATTTTTATGGAAGATTTGCTGGCCCTTAAGATACAGGCATCTCTGCTCAACAAAAAACAATTGCAAAAAATGCTAACATCTTCATATCTAAAAAATTATAAAGAAATAAATAAGTGAGCTCTATTTCTGTGACAAGAATACACAAGTCAGGCTCCTTTCTATCCCACCAGTTATTTTCCTGACTTTCCCACGTCTGGGGCATAGCACACATTAATGCACAAACTGATCTTACGCCTGCCACAATTATGGGATACAAACAACACACGGTAACTGCAATATTTTCCTTTTGTGCACCAGAATTAGTCTCTCCTGTGAGTGCTTCTCAGTTCAGCCCCAACATGTGTAAAAAGCAAACTGCAGAGACCATGAAAACTACACACCAACTTGCAGGCTTCCTGCACGCCAGCATAAAGCAACCATTAATTCTTCACTGTGGGAAGATATTGCTAAGGTTAATACAAACTGGTCGAACCACAGGTATTAAAAAATTCTCAGTAGCAACCCAGCAGGTTTAGAAGTTGTCACTCTGCAACTTAACGATGGTGACTTGCTGTCATTCTCTGCAAAGATGTCACTGGGCTGTCACAGGCCAGAAAGCAAAAAATGCAGCACTGGGTAGAACAAACCTTATCAAAGGAGGGATTGCAGTTTTCAGACAACTTAAAACATGCTCACATTAGTAAGACCATTGCCATAATATGCTTTGCTAAATACAACAGATTTACTTAGGTATGAAGACAGCAAAGCAGCAAACATTCGTAACTGCTATAAAGTAACCTTTTGATTTCAAGGTTAATCACCGATTATTTTCTCTCCTGCAATATGAGTTTTACCATCAAAACTGTAAGACTAGATGTGCCATTCCCTAGCACTCTGTAGCAGCAGGCAATTTTAGACCTGTAAGAGAAAAGGGAAGGACACAATACTCAGTACAGCATATGCTGCAAAAATGAGGTGAATCTCAAACAACAGATGCATGTACTGAACTTACCAATTGGACCCTGAAATACCTAGAAACAAAATGCATGGCATAGATTAGATTCATTATAACCAAGTTTCATAGCAGAGTGTCAGCAAATCCCTAAGGGAATATGCTTCATCTGAGTTTTCCAGTTGGAACCTCTGCTTGAATAAAGATTTGCTCAGAGCTCTGTGCAGACCATTTCCCAAGGTAGCCTCACCTCATTAGGAGTAATGGAGTCATTTCTAAGTATGATCAGGTTTTGTGCACTCTGCCCACTTTGTCCTGTCAGATGCCTCTCAGTCACCACTGCAGAGGGACCAGTAGTTCCTGTTGGGCCACAGGTATTGTAAAACATGAAAGTGTCACTTCCTGATCCTGCAGTCAGGCATGCCTTATAGCAGTAGGTCTTAGTGAGAGACCCATTGCCCCTCACTTCAATGAAATGGGGCTGTACTTTTAAACCTTGGGGCAATCTAGCATCAATGTTGTTGTTGGCCTGCTTGTACATTTCAGCAGGGCTCCGTTCTCTGACCGTACAGCACCCTGCACAGCAGGAGCTCCCATACATACTGTATCTGTAGCACTTGATAATAGTAAGCCCAATGATTGTGAAAAGGAAAACGAAGGAGACGGCGCTCAAAGCGATAATGAGATAAAGAGTGACCTCTGAGTAATTGCTTGGACTTTTAAAGTGTCTTCTTCTATCAGGGATGATTTTGGAAACTCTGTCCACCACAGCAATAGTGATGGCTACTGACGAGGACATCGATGGCTCTCCATTGTCTCTCACCTCCACCGTCAGGTTGAAAGTGGGTGTGCTGTCCTCCCCTAGTTTGCGAGTAGTCCTAATCTCCCCAGTATGGAGCTCTATCCTGAACAAACCTGGATCTGAGGTTTGCACCAGGTAGAAGAACAACCAGGCATTTTGTCCTGAGTCCCCATCAATGGCTATAATTTTGGTTACCAAATATCCAGCATATGCCGAGCGTGGGATCATCTCCAGGGCTGCTGAAGTGTTGGTTGAGGTAGGATACAGAATCTGTGGAGCATGGTCATTCTCATCTACCACATAAATGTAGACAGTGACAGTGCTGCTCAGTGGTGGGATCCCAGCATCCTGAGCCTGGACAATCACCTGGAACTCCCTTAGTGTCTCATAGTCAAAGGACCTGACAGCATACATGTTGCCACTATCAGATTTAATGGAGACATAGGAAGCAACTGGTAGCCCTTCAATCTCTCCATCCACTAGAGAATAGGACACATAGGCATTTTTGGCAACATCTGGGTCAGTGGCTTTAATAGTGCACAGGAAGGCTCCAAGGGGGTTGTTCTCAGGGATGTAAACTGAGTACACAGGTTCCTCGAAGCGGGGAGGATTGTCATTGATGTCAGAGATCTCCACATGGATCACCTTCTGGGAGGACAGAGGGGGGCTCCCAGAATCAGTGGCAGTAACTGTGATGTTGTAGGCTGCTGCTTTCTCGTGGTCCAGTTTGCCCTGGGTGACCAAGGTGTAGGAGTTCTTGAAGGAGTTGAGAGTGAAGGGGAGGCCGGGGGGAATGCGCAGGCTCACCTGCTTGTTCAGCCCTGAGTCCTGGTCAGTGACGCTCATCAGAGCCACCACAGTCCCTGACCTTGCATCCTCTGGCACTGGGCTGTACAGGGAGGTCAGCTCCACTTCAGGAACATTATCATTGGCATCCACAATGTTGACCAGCACCTTGCAGTGCCCAGCCATAGAGACAGGGCCCTGATCAGTGGCTTGTACATAGATCTCATAGGAGGATGCCTCCTCATAGTCCAAAGTGCCATTAACCCGCACCTCCCCTGAATGTGGGTCCACACTAAAGAGCTGTCTCACCTTCTGGGGGGTGTAGCTGCCGAAGGAATAGATCACATCCCCATTCGAGCCCTCATCAGGGTCTGAGGCATTGAGTTTGACCACTAGCGTGCCAGGCAGGGAGTTCTCCAGAAGGCTCACGGTGTAGGTGGAGCGGTCGAAGGCAGGGGGGTTGTCATTGGTATCCACAACTCGCACAGAGATCTGGGCCGTACCAGACTTGGGGGGATCCCCACCATCCACAGCAGTCAGCACCAGCTGCTGCAGGGCACTCTGCTCCCGGTCCAGTGGCTGCTGCAGCACGAGCTCCAGGAGTTTGCTGCCACTCTGGAAGCCTTTAAGGTCCAGGGCAAAGTGGCGATTGGGGCTGAGCAGATAGTTCTGCACAGAGTTGGTGCCCACATCAGGGTCTTGGGCACTCTCAATGTGGAAACGGGCCCCGGGCACGGCAGACTCACTGATCTCCAGCCGGTAATCCTGGCGGGGGAACCGCGGTGCGTTGTCATTGATGTCCAACACCTCCACCTCCACGTTGTGCACCTCGATGGGCTGCTCGATGACCAGCTCCAGGCTGAGGAAGCAGGAGGGGCTCAGCTCGCAGAGCGCCTCGCGGTCCATGCGCTCCCGCACCAGCAGCGCCCCGCGGCCCAGCTCCAACTCCAGGTACTGCCGGCCGCTGCCCGAGGTGATCCGCGCTCCCCTCGCCGCCAGCCGCCGCGGATCCACGCCCAGGTCGCTCGCCACGCTGCCCACGAAGGCGCCGTGCGGCAGCTCCTCCCGCACCGAGTAGCGGAGCGGCCCGCCCGCCGCCCGCCCGGCGCACAGCCCCAGCAGCAGCAGCGGGCCCAGCACCGCCGCCCCGCCGCGGCTCCGCCGAGCAGCCGCCGCCAT
>VZRF01015113.1:2037-28531 GCA_013396875.1 Vireo altiloquus | reverse complement strand
CCCGCGCCCACGTGTTGCGGCCCCGCCGAGCTCCGGGACCCTCGGCGCCGGTGGCCGCGGGCTCTGGCCGCCGAGCCTGGAGGGGCGCGGCTCCTATGCCGTCTCCGCCGCTCCTCGTCTCCGCCCCGGCTTCGCTGCTGAAGCTTTGGGGGCGCGGGGAGGCGGCTAGGGGAGCTGACAACTGCATTTACTTGTGGACCTGCTGCAGCAGCGCTAAAGTACATCCGCCTGAGAGGGTTAAATCGGCGCAGAGCTCCGATAAAATGGGCTTCCAGCCAGGTCTGGTGCCGTTTGTGTGTTGCTGCAGTGGGTTTGACGACCTCTTTCTTGGAGACCTGCCCCTCTGCTCCCTCGGAGATTCATCCTTGCTGCAGCACCATCTCCCTGCCCAACCTCTATGGGCACCCCTGCGCTGCTTCCACCCACCTCCGCTCGGCTGAGAGAATTCTGCAAGTCACACCCATGAGTTACAATTTAAGGTGAGCCTCAGTTTCTCATCCAATGCAATACAAAGGCTCAAGGTGATCAGGTGCAGCTGCAGAGTAGATGGAACATGATCTGCTTTCCAGTTACAGTTTTTTTCTCCTCTACCCTTGTGTCAGAGGACTGACAAAAAAGGGTCATGAAACCGAACGAACAGCAGTGGAGGTGAGGATGCTGCACCTGCAATGAGTTTCACCCCAATGTCACAAGTCCCAGCAAAGACAATAAACTTAGGCTCTCATTCATACTCCACCTAAGACACTAAGGTGAAAGATTTAATGAGACAAACCATAGGCTATAGTCCTCCAGGTGTGCAACTATGTTGTACCTACTGTCCATTTCAGAAACCATTTCTCTACAAGCCTTTTTGTCCCTGTTGGCTTTTTCCCTTTCTTCCCCCTCAAAGGCTTTTGGAACATCCAAAAAATCCTCTCTGGATTGGGCTGCTCTATCAAAGTAGGGGGTGACCCCAACATTCAGCTAAAACCTCGTTCGTTGCCCTTTGTTGGCCTGGGTACCCCTCACCACATTGATTGTTTTTTGAGAACGCTAGAGAACAAATCTCTAAAGTTTTTGCTCTAACATATCTGACGCACAAACCCTGGAGCACAACTGCCTTCATTCTGACTCAGCATCACTAAGAACTACTACCAATCTATCAACTTTTATCTGTGGCCACCACTATAAAAAGAGACACTATTACCCCATTTTGGCTGATGGTTCCTTTATTCTCAGCCCATTTTTGTGGCCCAAATATTTGCCCTCATATTTATTCTAATATGCCCAGTATCCCAGTGTCTGCAATTACTGCTGTCAAACCACCCAACCCTGTTTATACTTTGAAGTAGGATAAATGTAGGTCTGTGCAGACCAACAAGAGCAGATAGAGATGCCAAGTGCCTAGAACACCTGGAAAATTGCCCATTTCAACCAGTTGCCAGAAGCCAAACACTTAGAAAAAAATTAACTTCAATTTTTTGGCTAGGTACCCACCTTCAAGACCACAATATTCACAGATTCAGAACAAAATACCTTGAAAAAAGACCTGACCAAAAAAAAAAAAAGCCCAACATCAAAAAAACTTAGCAACAAAACAAAAAATTAAAACCCCACCCATCAAAGAACTCAATACCCTGCTGAATGCAATAAAAATAAAAGTTATAGCATCACTAACATACATGGACTATACAGCCATGTGTCAAACCAGCTTGCAGCCATCATGTAAGACAGAAGCCTGAAGAGAGACACCCTCAGTTTTCCAAACAATCACACAGTGATTTCATCCAGACAGTCCACAGACCATCTCTGCCCCACACCTCCAGGTGTGCACCCACAAGATCCAACATACAAAACAACAGTAAAAGGAACAGCAACACTGGCAACATCTAAGGCCCTGCTTTCAAGAACATGTTGGTAAAGACTCTCCAGGAAATGGACAATGCCCATAGCCAGGAGGTGGTGGGAAGATAAAATTCATCTCTGTAGGCAATAGCTTTCTAGCCACAAGTTGATTTTCCCCAGTGTTTGAATGAAATGCACCAATCACACACCCAGGGAGGTTTAATACCAGCAAGGAATCTTTTCCTCTGTTCATGGACCTCAGTGAGCTGCTTTTGATAGATATTCAGGCTCTGGCCTAGTGTATTTCAACAAGGAAGGGCTGATGAACCCTCAGATCCTCACCCACCTCAGTACTTACACATTACCTCAGTGCATCTTCCCTCACACCCTGTGTCTCAGTGGTCAGCTAAGACTCCGCACAGCCAAAGTTTTGCAGAACACCACAGAACACAGAACAGAGACAATACACATATATTCCATAATGTTTTCATTCCCATCAAACACGTCCCTCAACCTCAAGTTCTTAGAAATATTTTCTCCTACTTTCAGAATTGTAAGATCCAGGATTGTCTGGCTTCTTGCCTTTTTTGTATGTTTTATAGCACCAATAAAATATTACTCTGATAATCATTGTATAAATTGATATTATAGTTTGGCTTATTTACAGTAACACTGCACAAATGTCACAGTCTTTCTCAAAATGCTTGCTTTATGAAGTTAATGGTGACTACAGAGTGGATAAGTGATATACCAAAATGTGTTCTGTTCTGACTAAATGTTCCCCAAGTCCTTTTAAATCTATATAAAATTCATCAATGGTCATAATAATTTTAGTTATTTCCATCAGCTTCAGTGTTAATGCTGAGTCAGTCCTGCAGACCATGATTTTTAATTCAGGAGAAACTTCAGTTGAGAAAATGCTTCAGGATCTGGTCTGTAGTAATATTGATTTTTCTAGTAATAGACAAAAATTGAAACACAGAAAAATGTAATTTCAGTTTCAATTGAATCAAGGCTTAGGGGCTTCCTAGTTTTCCTTTTTCCAGAGCTTTTCTTTTCAGTAATTTCTTGAAATTTCATCCAAGCATTAACATTTTGAAACACCTTCAAATCTCACTAAAGAAAAATGTACCCACTGAGTTCAGAACAATGCACACAAGCAAGAGGATCAGAATTCATCCCTGCAGCAAAACCAGTGATAAACCTGATAACCCCTGGAGTGATTGGATACTGCCTGTATGCTGTATCTATATACACAGGCCTCTGGCATTTGCTGACATACAAAAACTGCACCGCTTTAATTAGCTTGGCTAAATTAAATGGTACAAGTACAAACACACAGGTGGAGCAAAGAATACTGATTTTATCAAGTCCTGCGCAAGAAAATCATGTGTATTTCAAGACGGTTCTACATTGATACATATCTACCCCAGCAGCCATAGTAATATAACTATTTTTGTATGGAAAATCCTCACTTTTGTCTGCAAGTCTTCCTTGAAACAGTTCTGCATATGGATATGCCTGAATTAGTAGCAGCCTGATGCAGTGCCACAGAAACATGTCTGTGCAGATTTTTCTCTTGGTAATGATACAATTATATACAGATACAGTTCTGTAGGTATCCAAGCCCTTGAAAAGTTCATCCATTTCAAATCATACTTATACAAGCAATTTTTTTTCTATAAAATTGTAACAAGGCTCTCATAAACTTGCTTGGGCAGCAATAAATTTGTGTTCAATTTGCTTCATTGCAGAACACTATGCAAAGTCCCTTCTCTGGCTATTTCTCAGTCTCATACAGCAGAGGGAGAGAGAAAGACATACTAAAAACCAGAAAGATGTGAAAGTACAACATGTAAACTGAAGAACTCCAAGGTGTTTTGACATCTGAAAAGACATTTTATTTCTCTGTAAATAATTTCACTTTCAATAACTCATATCCCTTAAACATTGCATTCAGTGACTCAGTGTCATGATGTAGCTCCTTTCTAAACTGCTGGGAAGACACCAGCCCCAAGCACTGCACTCCAGATTTCTGCATGTACTTTGCAGCACATAGATTTAGTAGCAATGAGATTGCTTTAATACTGTATGAAACCAGTTTCAGCCTACTGATACAACTGTGCAAAAAAATAGGGAGACAAATCCACAAAATCCACAGTTTAGCCATTAACAAAGAGCTAAGTGGTGTCATTCTCTAGAAAAAAATAGATTTCCTCTATGTGCCTGCTTGCATTTGGTGCCTGCAATTTATCTGCCTTACTCAGAATTAAATCAAGTCCAGAGAAAGGAACATCCATCAGTCATAGGCCGAATTACATCAACTGAAGCAGAAAACAATACCAATAAATTGTAAGGGAATGATGAGTTTGTGCAGTTTCTTATACACAGTTTTTTCCTGTGAAATGTGCGACAAGCACCATCTTCTAGTCCATGGGTACTTATGAGGTCTATGGAAAAAAACATTTTGGAATTTTAAGGGGGCACTCATACTACTTAGTCAGTGCAACCCCATTTTTCATTTCATGTTCTTAGGATTCCTGCAACCTTCTGCAACCTTACTTCAGTGAGGTCCCCCCTCCACTGTTCTCCGAAGGAGACTGTACAGGGCTTTTTCTGGTGACTTCCCATGCCTCAAGGACTATCTGAGCAGGAAGATACTGCCTAGAGATATGGCAACATAAAGGCAGGTCATGGTCTGCATTCTGTAGGGAATTTCTTGGGGATGTGGGATTCCCACTTTTCCTAAAAATGCTGCAAAACGCCTCCCTGAGGGAATGTGAACTACTTATTTCTACACCCAACTTCTTTGCTCCTTTGTCCCAGTCATCTTCCACACTTGAATTACTTGTTGACAAGTCTTCTTTTCATTTGGAACCTGCCTCTCCCATGTTTGAAATAGACAGGTTCTGTGCCAAATTGCTCTGTTGGATTGGCTCATTTCTTTCATGTCTTTCCTTAAATCCATTTTCCCATTGGTAGGAATCTAACTGGTGAGAATTTCTTTTTGTATCGCAAGCATCAGGAGCCAGGCTATTTAAAACATTGCTGTTATGGGAACCAAGGCTGCTAAACAGCCAGGAAAAATCCTGTTTGTATTTAGGTCAAAATTTCTTTGCAGTGATGATGCCTTAAATGGCCACCTAGAAACAGAGACTAGACAGGAATAAGGGAATAAAGGAGGGATTTATTTGAAACGCCTTCAAAGGTCCCACCCTGAGGGTCCAGAGGCTCCTGCCTCAGTGGATCCCAAGGTGGACGACAAGTCACGAGTTCTTCACACCTTTATAGGTTTGGTCCATTTGCATATCAGCATAAATTCACCAATTAAAACTTTAGCTAATGATGGAATTTGCCCAAGCTTGCCCCCCTCTCCCCAAGATGAAGGTTTGCAGTTGTTGGGCCCAGGAGGGTCTGGGTGTCCTTGGAGAGCGAGCTGGAGAGGCTTTGTTATGTCAGTGTGAGCATGAGAGAACAGCACTGAACGAGCTCCAGGGACCTGCAGAGTTACACTGGGCAGGGCAGGGCTGGGAACAGAGAAAAGTTAAAACCTAAGGCATCAGTGATGTACTTGTTCTAGAAAATGGCATTTAAAGAAATTTGAGTTGGGTATGGAGAGGGATTGGTGTTATAAATTTCAATTGAGATAAACCACAAAGGTACACAGAAAAAAAATTCTGTTGTTCTCCTGATTGCCAGAGTACATTAAATTATTTCTCACTTCTAGTCTAAACTTTAAGGATGGATATGTGTGACTCATTCTGTCTTCTGCTATATTTTTCTGATTACTTAAAAATGCTTTTGTAATTTATTGTGCATAATGTCACATACTGTACCATTCTGAATGGAAGGACATTAACAACTTGGACACCAACAAAATAACTTTCACCTTTCTAAAGTCACCACCAAGACTCTAAATGTTACTTCTACTATTCTAAATATTCTATGTACTATTCTATACTTCTAAATATTTTCGTGAAGGTTTTGGTTGGTGTGTTTTCCTTTATCACCATTATCTCTCACAGTCTTTACCACTCTTCCATGCAGGCTGTGATTCTCCAGCTCAAGCAATCACCACTAAATTTCAGCTCAGTGAACTGGCCATGAGACACACTCTAGTCAAACAAGTTTCTTCCAGGTGATTATAATTTAATTTGTTTCTCAGCTCTGGCTACTGCCTTACTCCACACTTCTACTCACATGTGTTGCACGCCCTTCTTTAGAGTTTGAGAACTGGGATAAGGTTACAAGGTAACTCTGACTCTCCCAAAACTATCTGAATATTTAACTGAATATGTACAAATGAATTCATAAATGAGTAAGCAATTGCCCAGAAACTGAAGACTTAAATTAGTTTTGTGCTTTAAGGAGTTCTAACTTCTGTGCTTAATTTCCTAAGTGCCTCCATCATAAGCCACAGGATGTCCACTCACTTTCCCCATTTCTGTTGCTTTTCCATATTTCTCTGCCCTCAGCCTCCTAGAAGCTTTGCATTTGTCCTTGTGGCTATACAAGAAATACACTGTGTTCCAAAAGGATGCTGATAAGGTATGCTGATGTCTCCTTTTCCCTTCATTTTTGTCTACACAATTCAGATAAAGTAGGAAGCTAAGCACCAAACAGTGGCACAGAACCAATGGAAATGGAGACCTAGGTATAAAAATAGAGGGCAAGAATCAAAAGTACAGGCAAGAAGTAATATGAGGAACAGTCACCTTCTTCACTGCTGAGAAAGACCAAAGGCATTTTCTTTAGAGCCTGTCAGTGCTTCTCTTTAATAGGGAAATGAGATGAGGTTTGTATTATTAAAGACTATACAAGTACCCAAGTACTGTGGATTCCCTTTCTTGAAAACACATGCTGAGTTACATCTATTAGCTTTGTTTATACTCCCTGCTTACTCCTAAGTGTCTCTTAGAAGTTAACAACCTAAACCTGAATCTGCCTGGCTTGGATCTAAAAAGGAACTGGCAATCCTGTAGGTTTGAAATCACATTGTTTTAATAATGACCTGAGTTTGCCTTTGAGTCTGTTGGAAGTATTGACTGTCAATGCTTTAATTGTAACCTGCACACCTTGTGCTGGATCAGATTTTGCTTTTTGGGAGGTTGGTGTTTTCTCCTCCTTCATTTGCACTTTTCTTTCTTGCTGTCCTGCTCACTAATGACTTTTCCAGATTTGTTGCATTTCCTAAAAACATCTCCATGAATTCTCTTAATCCATGAAAGTACATCAAGCTACAGAATGATAAACTTAAGTCATGGAAGCGTTTTTTAAGTTTTGATTTCACTGCTTAATTTATTGAGCCCTGTATTTGGGCAATCATATTCAGTTCACAGCCACAAAACAAAAATGTGAAAATCTCCTTCCCTCAGCAGCTGCCCTAACTAAGGCAGCTAACAGGATTACCCTTTGTACTGAAAATGCTTTTGTTATTCACAGATACTTTTGTCATGCTTTTGTTATTCACAGATACTTTCACTGCAACTTCCTTTTACAAGCCTGCCTAATCCATCTTTAACACTTCTGAAATGTTGCAGACCTTTCACTGAGAGAGGGAGAGAGTGCCCAGCCCAGACTCACCAGTCTCACACCTGCCGCCACTCTGCTTTTTGGTATTTTCAAAACACCAGCTGAAGCAGGCATTAACCTATTAACCTATAACTGGGCTGTAATATCAGGTGCATTCTCTCACCAAAGCAGACCTACCTGCAACTTCAGTCCCGTGTGACAATTTAAACGTGACTGAAGTGTTTTGTGCGTGTTCCCTAGACAGGAATGCCTTCCAATATACATTCACTGCAGCCACTCCAGACAGCCCCAGATACAAGCAGAAATCTAAGATGCACAACTGGAAGATGGTTGGATCATGCAGTGGATACACCTAAGCTGTGTTCATGTTGCTCAATTTTTTTTCCAGCAGCTGAGTCACAGTTCTGTCCTTTCTTTCTCTGTGACACTTGGAAGAGTTTGAGTTGGAAGAGGCCTTAAAGCTCATCTCATTCCAGCCCCTGCCATGGGCAGGGACACCTTCCACTATCCCAGGTTGCTTCAAGCCCTGTCCAATCTGGCCTTGGACCCGCCCAGGGATGAGGCAGCCACAGCTTCTCTGGGCACCCTGTGCCAGGGCCTCACCACCCTCACAGGGAAGAATTTCTTCCTACTCTCGCCACATCTCTACTCCAAAGCTGTATGGGAGGTTAGCTCTGAACTACAAGGATCTGTTTCAAACCACCAAGATATTCTTACACAGCACCAAGATACAACTTGCTCCTGAAGTTATGTAAATATGTAAAGCAGCACAGAAGTGATGGCCAGATTTTCTCAATCTAAAATCAGACCTCAAATGCTCTTATACTAAGTTGTGCAGAGCTGCCCTAAATTTCTCAAATTAATAGAACAAGTTCTACTTAATCAGACTTAAAAGTGTAGAGATGACTTTCCCTTTCAAGGTTATATTTTAGAATTAACTGCTTGATTGCTCTTTTCTTGATGTTGGACAAAGTCAATGTCAACTTTGCCAGGAAATTAAATCATTACAGCTATGCTTTTTAAAACATAAAATTGAAGCAAATCATGACCTCTACCTCTGGTTGGTGCAGTCAGACAGAAGTCCCAAGCTTTCTGCAGCCACAGGCTCAACCATCACCAAGCCATAAAAGGCAGAGCTGTCTGTCTATCATGGAAAGTCCTTGCTGTAGAATGGGTGAGGAACCAAAGGAACAATGAAGGTGGTGCTCTGGGCTTCCAGAGTTCACCAGCACAAACACAGGTTGAGTACAGGTTGCATTCACCACACCTGCCATGACAGAAAAGCCAGATATGGTGTGGAGTGAACCTCTGCACGGCTGGTTCCAGCCTTTCATGGTGGGCTCAGCACAAGTCATTGTTTAGATTTGCAATTCTCTATATGGTGGGAAGGAAGAAACTTGACCCCAAGGAGAAATAGAATCACAGAATATCCTGAGCTGGAAGGGACCCATAATGATCATTGAAGTCCAGTTCCTGGCCCTGAACAGGACACCCCAACAATCCCACCCTGTGCCTGAGAGCATTGTCCAAATACTCCTTAAATTCTGGCAGGTTTGGTGCCATGACCATTCCCTGGGGAGCCTGTTCAGTGCCCAACCACTCCCTCTGTGAAGAACCTTTTCCTAAACCTCCCCTCGTGTCACTGGTCACCAGAGAGCAGAGAGCAGAGAGCAGTGCCTGCTCCCAAGAAGAAATTGTAGACTGCTATGTGGTCTGCCCTCAGTCTCCTCTTCCTCTGTTTTCTCCTCTTGAGGAAAGTCTCCATCACAGAATCCTTTTAGCACAAATGGGAAGGACTTTGCTGAGCAACACAGACAAATACCCAAGAACCCTCTGCTCTTAACCCCTTTGCAGTTCCACTTTCAGTTGCACGTCTTTGCCTAAGGTTCTGATACATGTGCCATATCTCATGTAGCCAGACAGAAAATTAAACCCCTTCAACTCTTTTAAAAGAGCAGCTGAGAGCCATAAAGGAAGCAGGAGGGAATTAGAGCACAGACCCCATAAAACATACTGAATATGTGAGGATTTTTAAATAAGACCAATATTCTGCTCCCCAGCTTTCTGTGTTTCATGTGTCTGCACAGGAATGGCTAAGCAAGGAAAGTAGGGCAGGAAAATATTTCATTTTGTTTGCTAATTCTCAGCAGGCATTTCTGAGCTTAGAAGATTTTTACTTCAAATCCTATTACAAAAATCCTTCTGCCCAAACTGTGCTATTCTTGGACTATTTATAACCTATAGCCACGTATATGATGGACAAATTGTTAATACTGCAGATGCTGCTGATATTATCTGACCTCAGGACACGTCCCATTGATTTCCTTACTCAGCAGAACCAGGAGAAGCGTTTGACCCTGACTTACACTCTCTGCTAAATTATTTTCGTTTATATTTGTGTTTCTCTGCTGAGTGCTGGCACACAGTGGGATTCCACACCCTCCTTGCTCCCAACCCTCTCCTAAACAGATGTGCAAAAGCTTGGGGGTTTTTCTCTGTTGACTTGAAATCTACATTCCAGCCATTTTATGCCCTTTCTGTACTTTATAACCTCAGTCATATTTAATAAGGTTATCAGAATAGCACAGAGAATTGGATTCCAACTGTGCACTTCCAAGTAGCACCTGATAATGTACCAAAATAATATGATAATAATTCTATGCAAAAGAAGCCCCAGATTTAGCTTCCTCATTTCTTGTGAACACTTTATCAATAGTTTGAGTTCATTACCTCTGACTAATCTAAATTTTTTCTGTCTCTAATCCATGGTATTTGACTTGCACCCATTTACTTTATTTCCTTTTGCATGCAGAGATTTGAAAAAACATATCTATTTAGGATTAGTATAAAGGCAGTAGGACTCTCAGTGTGTGCAAATGTGCAAGCACACAAAGAAAATACAAAATAAGGAATAACTGGAAAATAATGCATTAATTGCTACACAGGACTGTATATGAGGTTTTAATCCAAATGAATGAAGAGGAAGAAAATTATCTAAAATAAAAATTACCTTCTTCTTGTCAAGAAGATGGAGAAGAGAACTGGAGCCTTAAGATGGGAATACGAGAGAACCGTGAAATTAAAGAATTTTACTTAAGACTATAAAAGGTGAAATGAAAGAATGATGTAAAAGGTCTGAAACAGCACCCATTGCTAATGGGCATCAGTGACCAGTCCTAGATCAGTCTCTTGTCACAACTGCATGAGACTGTGAGCCATGACAGCCAATGTCTGTCCCAGAGCATTGCAGAGAAGTGATCCTGATCACCAGTGACCATCAGGCACTGATGCTTGGAAGTATGTGGGTGTAGGTGTGCAAAATCTAGTAAGAAAATGAGTGAGAGTGGGAAACTTCAGAGATTTTGCTGAAGAAAATCACTTTTCCCTGCCACAAGGTCTTACAGTCACTTCTGTAATCCTGATTTTCTACATAATAATTCCAGATTCTTCTGTCCAAGACTGAATTTGCACACAGGGTCAGACCTTGAGAGGGGTAAGGGTTCAATCTGGAAGGATGAGACTGCAATAGCCAGAAGATGCTGTGAGCAACCAATTTAAAACAAAAACACAGACAACACTGTATGGAGTGGCCCAGAGAAGAAAACCAATGATGGTTTTTACAACCCAGAGAGACTTTAAGAAAGGGATGAGGCACAGCTGCATGAGGGCTCTGCTCCAAGTCCACTTCTCTCTGTCTACATGCAGACACCAGCACCAGCTCCTGCATCCTTCTTCACAGTTCCTCAGCCTCTAGCGCTCACTGCTGTTATCACTGCTGGAGAGCAAGACAAGCTCCAGGCAGCTGGAAGGGTTGCAAGGAGCAGAACAGGAGGGAGGTGAGATGGGACCAGTCAGCAACATCTCTCAGATCACTCCCAGGATGGGTATGGCGGCAGAGGATGAGGCAGTGGTGAACAGACTTCAGGAAATACAAGATCTGTAATGTCACACACAGTATTAAAAAAGGATTTGGCGGCATGGCATGAAAAATATCCTGTGTTGCACAGGCTGACAGGCACACCTCAGGATGAAACAGTGGCCAAGGTATTAAGATGATGAAGGAAAGCCACCAGTTCAAGGCCTGTATGCCCAGCTTCAACACTGCTGGGATAGCTCTGTCAGATTCACCAGTGCAAGTTCAAGTTCACCTCTGATTTATGGCATCTGAGAGTACTTTTGAAGGGGAAGCAAAGGAAAAGGGAGATGCAATGTATGAAGCGAGGCAAATTGTGATCAGAAGGCCAGATGACAGCCTGAGTAGTGGCACTCATGCTGTAACAAGAAGGGGGATAAAATACCCTGGAGCTAAACTGGAGCTTTAGAAATCAGGACAAGACAAAAGAGAGGTGGAGGCAGAAGCAATTGATCACATGCCATTAAAGCAGGAAGTCAGGGGAGCTGGGTTCTGTTCACTGTTACATCAGGGACTTCATGATTTTTGGCAAGTATCTTAATTGGTTCATAAGATGTCAGCAATATCTGGGCTCAAATGGCCACAGCAGGGTTTAAAGCACTACTGTAAAGGATACTTGGGTAGTCTCAAGCAATAAGGTACACATGCACATGTATAATTTATTATTTGCACTAGGTGCTGAAGGGAGATAAGTGGGGATTTTTAAGTAAACATTAAGCAAATCTGTTTCCAAACTTCCCTTTGGAATTCTTGAAACCTCAGTGACACAAAATATTTATGGTTTGAATTTAGTAAGAGTTCAATATGTGTTTCCTTGAGCACCAGAGTTCTTACTGAATAGATCAGAATGATTGACCTAATGAAATATTCCTCTAGGAGCTGGACTATATCCGGTGCTCAGCATGAGTTAGTGCTGCAGTATTAATGCAAAATTACCTTATGCATTTTGCATGGATCACAACACGTGGCAAAACCAAACATTTTAGTGTAAGGAGGGAAACCCACGCTGTTTGTACCTGTTCCTGCAAGAGCAGGCAGTGGCTGTGGGATGCAGAGGAAGGGTATCTTGTCTGGTCCTCAGCTGCTCCTTCTGGAAGGGCACAGATCTCCCAGCCTCACAGAATACATCTGCTAGCCCTGGCATACCTCAAATGACACCAGGCTTCCACCTTTCAACAACTCAGCTGAGCTCAGCATATTTCTTCCATCATTGAACAGAGAAACCACAGCAGGACATGTGAGACTCTGAGTGATAAGCAGGGATGATGATATCAAATGTATCCACTGAAATCAATCCCGTCTCCTTGTACTAATCAAAACATTGTCCTCCACAACCAGATAAACCTGCAGTGTCTCAGCATGATTCTTTACATTTGATATTCCTTGCAAACTGAGCTCTTTGGAGACAGATTTTAGGATTGCACATTTGGAATACAAATTATTACTGGCTGCATGGTTAGGGAAAAACTAAAGTAATGTCCAGCAGCACCAGTGTACCTCCTGGGTTTCTTCATCACACTGAACAGTGGTTGAAGACAAAGTTTAGAGGCCTTCAAATCCAGTTCACCGAGAAGGACATATCCCCCCAAGCCACTCCCAAAGTGGTCGGGGGAGGCATTTCTGTGGAAAGAGAGCCAGTCTTCAGCCAGCAAAGTCAAGGTTTGTGAGAACACAAAAAGCACTGTGGTTCTGTGTGCTGGTTCAGTAAAAACAGGAGACTGGATCTGGTCCCTCTCTCAGGGGTTTATGTATTTTAAATCAGAGTGAAATCTGAAAACATTTCTGAGAATAGGAAATGGACCTCAGGAGAAGGTAAGGAAAAAGGGACAAGCATTGGTGAGGACAAAATACAGAGAGAAAAAGATGTTTTGAAAGACAGGGAGGTACAAACCAATCCATATTGCTATAATTTGGGTACTTGATCCTTTAACCATGAACACCACAGTTATCTTTCTGCTGTACAAACACTGGGGGCAATCTTGACATTGTATTTTCACCAAAGACTTTCAGTTCTCCTTTAATCCTTCATTCAATAATTCTGGCACTTAAATTCACCCACAATGGGAACTCTGCCAAATTTTAAAACTGATGGGGTTATTTTCTGGGGTTTTTTAAACTGCTGCAATACAGAAGCTGTACAATCTTCAGCCTTGCTAGAATCTCTGAAATAAAGCATCTTTACTCCAGGTAGAAGTATGAGATAAAAGAAGCTATTAGATTGCTGAGGTATCAGATATTTTATCTATTATCTTCCATTGTGATACTTCTGTTTAATTGCTATGCTGTTGCATCCTGCAATTAGTTAAACTGTCTATTTACGCTCATCTTTGATACTTATTTGTTCACTTCTCTTTGTTTCTTACACTCCTTGAATATGTTTTTAGTGGCATTGTGAAACAAGCTGCCACAGACAAGGTGCTGCCTTCAACGCCACCCACATCCAGGACTCACACTTCTAAACCTCCTGTGCTGAAATTAGGGACCCTCCTCTTCCCTGCACCCTGGTCCAAGGCTGGGCACTGTGTTAATTTGTTGGTTTTTTTCCTCTCAATCCTCTGTCCTCAGCTCCATCCTCAGTTTTGGTCTGGGCCACAGTCATACAACTGCAATTATCAGAAGGTCCTGCCAGCTCTTGGCTGGATCAGGGCTCTCTGCTGGCAGAACTCAGAGGGAATGGAGCTTTCCAGCTCTTGTGATTATCTACCAAGTAGAGTGAAGAATAATTTCTCAAAAGCTTGTAACTCAGCCAACCTTAGCAGCTCTAAATGGCTATCGAGCACGACACAAAGACCACTTCACGGCAAATACCAAGTCCCTTTTCCAAAACATACTTCAGCAAGATATTTAAAAGAAAGATCAGACACATTCCCCATGAAAAGCAGCATGGGCAGCAGGTCAGAGGAGGGGATTCGGCCTCTCTTCTCGGCTCTGATGAGACCCCACCTGCAGAGCTGCCTCCAGCCCTCGAGTCCCCAGCACAGGAAGGTCAAGGACTTGTTGGAGGGAGTCCCCCCCAAGTTGATCAGAGGGATGGAGCACCTCTCCTATAAGGAAAGGCTGAGAAAATTTGGATTGTTCAGCTTGGAGAAGCTTCAGGGTGACCTAACTGCGGCCTTCTGGTACCCGAAGGGAGTCTAAAAGGGAGACGGAGAGAGACTATTTGCAAGAGGATGGAGTTATAGAACAAGGCTTCCTGCTTCCAGAGGGCAGGGCTAGATGGATATTAGGAAGAAATTCTTCCCTGTGAGGGTGGTGAGGCCCTGGCACAGGCTGCCCAGAGAAGCTGTGGCTGCCCCATTCCTGGGAGTGTCCAAGGCCAGGCTGGAGCAACCTGGGATAGTGGAAGGTGTCCCTGCCAATGGCAGAAGTGTTCAGACTGGATGATCTTTTAAGTCCCTCTTAATCCAGGCCATTCTATGATACAATTCTGTGATACTTTTATTATAAGCAAAAAGACTGTTTTCCACTACCCTCAGTCTGGGAAATGATCAAAATGTTCAGTCAAACTTGTCTAGCAGGTAATCCCCACCTATCACAGGTGATTCACACCTATCACCACCCTGAGGGACTTGAGGGTTTCTATGATTTCAGGGTCTCAATGCATCAGATCATTTTTATAGTAAACAACGATATGAACACAGCCTAAAATGCTGAAAAGGTTTTGTTCATTCAACAGTGGACAGAGCTGAAAATACAGACGTTTGTGGCTCCAAGACCACCAATGGCAATTGCTTTCATTAAATAAAATGGAACAGTTTTAAAGTTGCTCTGTTGAACTGTTGAACTTCCTTTCATCTGTTATTGAGGTGGGAGTTCTCTTCAGATGGCACATTAACCTATCCTTTGGTTTAAGCAAAATAGCCCCCTATAAACAATATAGATTTGGTCCTGGAAGAAAATTAAGATTGGATCTTTGGATACAAGAAGCTACTGTTGGCAGTAATTGCTGCTGATCCATTTTTTCTCTGTTAAAGTATTTTGAAAAACAAACCTTTTGGAAGAATTATTACTACATTAAAAATGCATGATATTAAGTGACTCAACACTATTTATAATAGTAACTAAAAAGTGTTTTTAAGGCAGGACACTTCTATATATAAAATTCTACCAGCTTTATTGGAAGCAAATCAGGCTTGAGCATTAGCAGTAGCCAAATATAGAGTTAGAACAGTCTAAATATACAGCATTATGGTTGATAAATAGAATAATTCTGCTGCCTTTGAGGTGACTGGAAACCCTGGGTACAGAGATGTAATAAGTTATGAGATAATGCAATCTACATTTGTTTGAGATTGTTAATGTGTTTGAAATGGCCGCAAATTATGGAGATTTTCCAGACTGCACACATAAAACACTTATGCCAAGACTATGATTAATTTAGAGCCAATATATTTTTTTACAAAGGAGAAAAAGTGTGCCAGTGTTTTCAGGGGGGAAAAACCTACAACAAAATCATAGCTATTGTAACTCCGTCCTTCTGCTACCTCTGTTCTAACATGATCTCTGTTCTACACAAACAGTTAGGAGGGAGTAGGGACATTTAAAGTCATCTTTGGCTTTTTAAATGTTTTGGGCAGCCACTGTGTTTCATTTTTTCCCACCCAATCAAGTTAAATCCAACACTGTGAGTTTTACAAGCTTTCCAGGAACCTCGATTACCTACATTACCTATCCTGGGTGAGAACACAAACAAAACAGAAGAGAAACACTCACTGATGAACCACTAACTCATAGAATGGTGACAGCTTAATGGTTTGGGATTTTATTAAAAAACATCCGGCTCCTCTTTCAGTGGGTTGAGTGAAGAAAACCTTTTTTCATACAACATGACATGCCAATGGTAAAGGGCCCTGCCAGACCAAGAGCTCCAAAGTGATAATATTTTTCAGTGCACATTTATATTCTGCAGCTCTGTTCTGACCACGATCAAACTGGCATCTTTCCATGTCCTGTATTAGCTCGGGTTAATTTTTCCTGTAGTTTTTAAAATAAGGTGAGAGGTATTAAAGAGGTGGAATGCCTTGTAGATGAGCACAGTGCTGTAAAAGAGAAGAGAGGAACTTGCTAATTCTAATCCCTCGACAAATATATAATAAGATTAAAACAAAGATGAAAGTGCAAATAGCAGTCCTAAACCAACAACCCCAGATCCTCTGAAGCTATTCCAGCTGGCAACTTTGACTACACAAGTCATTTGCTAGGGTGATTTTACTTCATCCGCCCCAAAAAGGTGAAATAAGGTAGCAGTTATATCTCCTCTGACTGGAGGGAAGAAATCACTTCCTTTTTCCACTAAATCTCGTTCCTATCAATATGATATTGAAAACAAACAGCTTTGGAGATTGATTATGTTTAGGGTATTCATGATTGTTCAATAAAAAAATAAAACCAAACATACACACAACAGTAAAGCAAATCCAAACAAGTGAAGGATTCACTTGGAGGAATATACATAGATGATAGAATTGATATAGGCCATATTCCACAAGATTAGTATCCTACAAAGAAGAAAACTGAGTCAACTTCTCCATTAAGGACAACACAGGATCACAGACTGGTTGAGGTTGGAAGGGACCTCTAGAGATTGTCAAGTCCAACCCTACTACCCAAGCAAGGTCAAGTAAAGTAGATTGTCTGGGATTGTGTCCAGATGGCTTTTGAATCTCTGCAAGGATGGAGACTTCACAATCTCTCTGGGCAACCTGTGCCAGTGCTCAGCATCCTCACAGGGGAAAAAACTCCAACCAACAACAAAAAAACATTACTTAAGCTTAGACAGAGCATCCTCCTCTTTTCCTCTTACTGAGCACCCCTGAAAAGGGCCTGGCTCTATTTTCCTATATTAATAAGATCTCCCCAACCCCATAGCCTTCTCTTTTTTGAGCTAAAAAGTCCTGGCTCTCTGTCTTTCTGCATATGAGAGATGCTTCTGTCCCTTAGTTGAGGGCCCATAATTGGCCTGTCTCCAGTAGCTCCACATCTGTCTTTTACTGAGATCACAAAGCTGAAAGACTGAATTCAGGCTTGTATTGAAATGTCTTCATGTCTTCATACTGCAGGTATGATTACAATCCTGTGGATTTAATATCATGTAAGGAAAGCTGCTTTAACCATAAGGATATTGCACCAATTTCTGTATAACTACTGGCTACAAAGCAGAACCTAAAAGCTGTCTAAAATACATTCCCAGGACACAGAGCAAACAGCTGTGCAGTCCAAAAGATGAAGGGCCCACTCAGCTGTAAGACTTCCCTGCTCCCTTGCTTCTGACCCCAACAAAGGAATTGGAAAAGATTGAGAAGTAACACCATGGAACCTTTTGGAATCAATCCCTTCCTCCTGCTCCTCACAGGTTTTGTGAGGGAACATCATGAACTTTGATTTTACAGGCTGGTAGTGCAAAGATGTTTGACTTTTGCAGAATAAGAAAGAAGTAAAAAGCCATTAAACACGGTGTCAAGACCCATCAGACTGGGACCAGCCATGGGGGAGATGGAAGAGCTAACAGATCAAAATATAAAAATCATTCCTTTGGAGAAGAAAGAATCCAAAGAACAAAAATGTGTTCGTTTTCCTTCGAGAGACTGCTCAAAGACTAGAGGCTACAAACCTCTTGCTTTTTTAATGTACCTTCTTTCTCTGATATTTAACTGCCACTTACCTTATTGGTCAAATTTGCTTTTATTCTCCAAATGCCTCTGATAGCACCAAATCTTTGAGCTATTGCCCTGCCTGTTTCTTTGCCTTACAAATCCTCAATTAAATACCTTGATTCCCACGTGCCTGCTTCCCCCCTTTTCAGTTCGGATCCTGGATTTCGTTGCCATTCTTTTGATTAATTGCAATTTGAAACAGTCTCCTGCAAGTCACAACTCCTTTTGTTATTTTGAAACAAGCTAGCTGTAATCCCAGAAATACACAGCATTAGCACTGTTATATTGAGCCACACTAAAATCCAGCAGCTTCTCTCCAGTGGGAAGCAGAGGATGCACAGCCCATTGGTACAAAGACATGGAACACATGGCCCAGTGATCCCCTAGAGCCACCATCCCATGTTATGACAATTAATCTGTATTTTCCTCTGTTTTCAGTATCTTGAGTGTGACATTGAATATGTGACAAATTACTCAAGGGAACGGAAATTGCTGTCACTAAGGAACAACCAAAACACTGAGAGTTAAAACATCCTCAATTCCTCACTACCTGATTTCCATCACAGATTTCTAAAAGAACTGATAAATAAAAGCATAGGACTGAAGAGAATTTGTTTTGGCTTCATTTTTTGGTTTTTTTTAATATAAACCTGTCAAGTCTGAAGTAGAATAATCTCATTGAAGAAAAACAACTGCAGACAGTAATTTAAAATGGTGAAATCCAGCCTGTGTGACCACAAGCCCATAACTCTGTCTGTTTGGATACAAATTTGGATGAAGGACTAAAAAGGAAGTGGAGGTACACTGAAAAGAAAGGAAAATAGTCATAGATTTATCAAATACAACAATTTGCTATACTGATTTTCAATTCTCCTCAATAGAAACAAATGGAAATTCATCTCATCTATTCTGATTTTCGTAAAACATTGAATACAGTGCAGCATTGAAAAGTTTAAGACACAAGAAGTTGGGCTATTCTAACAACAGTTGCAGAGAACAATCATATGGAATCATTCACTTCAAAATCATGATACCTGTCAAGATAAAAGTCATTCATTTACTCTCAGTGCTGTCTGTAGACTTTGTCTATACTCATATAACAAAGATGATTTGCTCTGAGCAGGTGACTAAGACTTTTTAACATCTAAGGCTCAAACATCAAGCATTTAGATGGATGAATTTGGGCAGAGGAACCATTCTGGGTATTAATCCTTATACATCCACCTCTACCCCCAAAGAAGTTTTGCAATAATACTCATGTGACTAATTAATCAACTTACTAAAACTTCTGAGAAGGTAATTGGCCTCCCAAGAAGAATCAGGGGATGTATACTTTATGACCTGGGCAAGGAAGTATTCCTAGCTACATAGGAAGTCCTTTCTCTGAAATATATATGTCTGATCACACATCTGCAAGAAATGCATGAATATATATCCAAAAATTAAAAACTGATGTTGAGAAGGGATATCAGCATAATCAGATAAGTGTAGAGGTGACCACAGGAAAAAAGACTGAAAGAGATTGACTTGTTTAGCTTGGTCAAACAAAGGCTAAGAAAGGATGTGGTGGCTTTCTAAGCTGTGGATAAAGCAAGATGCAAAGAAGGAAACAACTACTCATACTAAAAGGGAATTGCTGGCACAAAATCAAAAGTCTACAAATTCATAGCAAAGAACTGTTGGCAAGATGTCAGAACAGCATTTCAAAGCCTTAGAAGAATAACTTCCCAATAGGAATAATGGACACAGCCTAGTGAAATTTGTAATTAAAATTATTATTTTTACAATTAAAATATAAATCTTTGAATTTCAATATTTAAGATTAAATGGTGACTGATATAGGAAAGGACTGGTCTTGATCTAAATTATGTTTTCTTGTTTTATGCTTTCATACAAGGATTACCCTTCCTCAGCCCACGTCACCATTCAACCTCATCCTTCCCTTCACCTTATCCATCTCCAAATACAATCATAATACTCTCCACATCCTCTCAAGTCCTTTGTCTCAACCAACTCCTCCTGTCACTCTCCCTTCCCCTACTTCTAAAAATAACACTCCAAGGCAGGCATCAGAGAAGCAAAGTTTCAGCCCAGGTATTTGTAGCCTTTACAGGATTCAGCACTTTTTTCCGAACACATCCTTCCTTGTGAAAGGTAATTGGTCAGAAAGAGACACTTCCCCCTGCTGAATTTTCTTTGGTCATTGCTCCTTCTAGGATTTCCATGGTCTCACCCCAAGAGTAACTTTTGCAGCCAAGAAATCTTTCTGAAAACTGAATTCTTGTGACCTGGACACAAGACTGCTGGTTCTAGACAGGTTGTTATTAGCACCGACAGAAAGAATTCAGAAGGTGCTTCACTCTTACATTTGGCTGTGTTATTCCCATCACAATGAGACACAGGGAGGGCTTGCACACACATCTGGTCTTCACTTGTGTGAGGAAGCCACTGATGCTTAGCCTGCAGCAGTTCAGCCTCAATTGCCAGCCAGTGTCGGTGTAAGTGGATCCATTTTTGTCACAGGAAATGCATGCCATGTTGAGCAAAATCTTTCCACTCCCATTACAGTTTAGCGAGAAACATTCTCCATTGCAAGGTTTGCATCTATTTTTGGGTGTAACCTAAATATTGAATACCAAGTCACAGAGAGGTCACTATGCCCTGAATGTAGAAATATCTCACAGGCCTTTTGTGTAGCACAATGGCCAACACAGGCAAACAAAAGAACTGCAGCAATCCATGGCTACATCACAATCCCAGAAATCAGTCAGTGAGCCACTGCTTACTTTAGTAACCACTCGTGCCTTTGTCTCTCATACAAGCAGAGCACTTGCTTTTCACTTAGCTGCCCTTTATGCCATGCTGCAGAAAGACACAACAAAATAATGAAAAAGATACCATTACAGTTTACTCTACTACTGTTATGGCCACACATAGAGCTATTTATAGCTCTAACCCAAATAGAAAATAAAAAAGCACAAATGAGTCTCCTGCGTCTGCATATGTAAACACATCCAAGCCTGTTGTTTAATTCAGTAGCAAAAGCAGAACAAGAATAAAGAAATCAACCTAAATTTTGAAAATACGTCTAAATTTCTGGGAATTCAATTAAGTTTTCAAATATGCAGACCTTTTTCTATCCTATATGTACTGAAAATTGCAATCACCTCCTCAATTAAAAAAAATTACCAAAAAATTAAAAATTAGGTATATTTAAGTTCTGCTAAAATTGTAATTTTTAAATATTTTTCAGTGCTTTGAATGATAACTATGAAGTTGCTCCTGGTGCTTTTTAAATATTTGTTACTTTGTTTTTTGTTACGTTTATATTCTTAGGGAGCAATACAATCACCCCTCCTCAAAAGCTCAAAGGGTCATGTAAGTTTATATTTTTAATTCCAAATGAATCAGTTTGAAAGCACTTACAGACTACATTTAGTCAACACTCAAAAATCTAATATTTTTAAACCACAATTTCTAATGGTAAATATATGTTTGTGTATATGTGTGTGTATATATATATATATTTATGCACCACTGGAATGATCAGGACCAAATTAATAATAAGCAGCATAATTTTGGTTTCAAGGGTGGATGGATTTTTACAGTCTCTGCTTCTGCTCCCCTACTCAGCTCAGTCATGCAGAACCTTTGGACTTTCCACATGAGCCATATCTATGGTTGTCCATCTCTGAGTATTAGAAACCAAGGAAATAAAATTGCCAAAGATGACATCTGGGGTTTATTTTGTCCACTATCAAAAGCTCCTAAAAAGGTGTCTCATGTTAAAAATTTAAAAATTCACCTGAATGACTGAAATAGAGTGAGATGAAATGAGACACATTTTAGTAATTCTGATTATGGCGATTAGGGATATGTTTTCATTTTTCTTATTATTTGGTTCTTTAATGTGTTGATAACCTGAGTTTCCAGATCTTGCTCAACTAGAACAAAGAAATGAGTTGTGAGAGTTTTTTGAGGTTTTTTCTTTGGGTTTTGTTGTTGTTGTTGTTATTATATATATGTCACCTTATCCTTAGTTTTGCAATTATGAACGACTCTCCTGCCAAAATTACACCCCCCAGACACCGTCAGGGTCCTTGCAGACACCTTCTGAGATGAGATATTGCCAAAAAGTTTTCTAACTCCCCGTTACAAAGGTTCTAACTCAACATTTTTGTTTTTCAGATCCTGAAATAATCAATTATATTCCCAAAGTATGCAATACATTAGGTACAGATTCTTCTTTATGTACTGCCAACTGCTGTTTTCCTACAGTTATGTTTCCCATGGACTTTCCCACAGTTTCCTACAGACTCTACAGTTTCTAATGGAAGGACACCAACTCTTTTCCTTTTGCAAAGTCTCAGTATTCCCCACACCCCTCTTTGACCAGTGAGAAACCCACAACATGTGCAACCCTCTGCTGCTACAGAGAACAGAATTTAAAACTCATTATGACTTTGATTAAATACTAGGAAAACCATCTTGTGTAAATCAAATCTAGTCAACAGATAAATAAGGGAAGGTATGATCCATTAATTTTATAGTTAAGAGCAATTTGGAACCTTTCTAGAAGGGAATATTTTAAAAACTCACTTCTTGAAAATACATGAGTTATAAACTAAAGTGTTATGTAGTTGAACATATATTTGATTATCCAAAGAAGTTATTGAAGCTACCCTTACATCAAGGTTCAAAAAGGGGCTGAGCTTTTACATATATTTAAAGGTACAATAAAGATTTCAAAGGTGAAAATAAACATAATGGCTACAGATTTAAGACAGCCTCCAATAATTGTAAACTGGAATAAAAAACAATAGCAGGAAGCAGATTACACCATGTCTGTCTAACCTGAGTTCTTACATTTCCCTTAGAAACATCTGGAGTAGCTCTTACCAGACACAGAGTACTTGGACAGAACCAACAGTGGTTAGTTACTGGTATGCACACCAAGGAACTTGACAGTGCAGGCAAAACATCTCAAAACTTCATAAAATTATAAAGATGACTCACAGGACCTATTAAAAATACATGTAAGAAAACCGAATCTTGGACAAGTAACGGAGCAAAACCCAGCAGATTAGGCCTGGAGACATAGCCCACATTGTAGCCCTACATTGTGATCACAGGAAGGTGTTTTCTCCTGCAAAATCACTCATCACACTACTGAGAAGAAACCAGCTTGGTCAGAGGCTCAGAAGAGAATTATTTAAGATTCACAAAACCTATGGATTGCCTAGAAAGTGAGAGGAACTCTACAAATTACATTTCCTAAAGAGGTGCTGGTTATTGAATTACAGCTGTTCCACCACAGACTTACTTTGGGCATTGCAAACCAGCATCTTGGCTCAACAAACTATTCCCCCTCAATGAAAAAAAGGTCAGGAATGTCAGGATGGGGATAAAAAAAAATCACAGACTTTACACCATGTGTCTTAGAACCACCATTGATTAGAAACTTGCATGGACTCTCATCATGCCCCTACTTAGCTCTCTGAAGACAATGGCTTGGCTCGCAAGGAATTTATTTTCACTTACACCTTTGCCTTCAGTTGTGTCTGAAGGTCCTTAATGTTTGCAGTGGAAAAAAACAAAATCTCTTTTGCCATCCCCTGACAATATTTCAGCCAAAGAGATTCTTGGCTCTAGGAAATACATAAAAGAAACGGAAATTTCCCCCAGGTGCCATGAATTGACACCTGCATTTCCTGCAAACGCCCTCAGTATGTTCTGCACTGAACAACCTAGTGCAGACACAAGGCCATGAGCCTGGGAGAAAGAAAAGTGAAAGGAAGAAGTACTTACCACAAGGACAGCACTCAACCGGTCACTTTGGACCTGCTGCACTTGGATGCAAGGCCCTGGCACTTGTAACCTTGAGCCACTAGGAACATTCCCAGCATCGCCATTTGGGATGCTGCTGTTACTTGGCCCAAGACCTACAGATGCCCTGTACAAGTAGGTGTGAGTCAGTTTACCCACGCCAGTGACCTCCAGCATGTCCGGTGGGAGGTGGGAGCTGGGAAGCATGTGCACACTGTAGCAATACTTTTTATAGTCATCAGCTGGGCAGCAGCAGCCATTGCAGCAGCAAGTCCGGCACCGGCACAGCCGGATAACGGCAAGGAAGAAGATGAACGCCGCAAAGATGAACGAGACACAGGCAAGGGAAACGATCAAGTAGATGTTTGTAGCGTTGAGTAGTGGTGGTGGCTCCCCGCTGTCATCGAAGTCTGGCAGTGCCTGGGGCAGGGTGTCAGCCAGCAGGATGCCCACCGTCACGGTGGAGGAGAGAGGTGGATCCCCGTGGTCCCGCACCACCACGACCACCTTGTGCTTGAGGAAGTCAGTGGAGCGCATGGAGCGCGTGGTGCGCAGCTCACCGGTGTGCGGGGACAGCTGGAACAGGGTAGAGTCGGAGGAATGGGCAAGGTGATAGGAAAGCCAGGCATTCTGTGCATTGTCCTCATCATCTGCCACCACTTTGGTCACCAGGTAGTCCTCATCAGCCAGGCGGGGCACAACTTCCACAGCTAGAGAGCCATTCTGGCTGGTGGGGTACAGGATGGCTGGGGCATTGTCATTCTGGTCTGAGATGTAAACATTCACTGTTATGGCAGCACTCAAGGCTGGTGACCCGTTGTCCTTGGCTTCCACTTGGAAATAGAAGCTCCTAAGCTGCTCAAAATCAAAGGCACGTTTTGCATAGATGCTCCCATTGGCCAAGTTCATAGACAAAAAGCTGGTCAGGGCACTGCCTGCAACTGTGGAATTCCTGAGAGTGTAAGAGACCCGTCCATTCTCCCCTATATCAGGGTCAGATGCCGAGACCTGGTAGAGAAAAGCACCAAGTGGATTGTTCTCCTCCACAAACACATCGAACGTGTCAGCACTGAAGACAGGGGGGTTATCATTCACGTCAGAAATCTGCACCCAAACAGTCTTCTGAGTGGTGATAGGAGGAGAACCCAAGTCCGTGGCAGTAATGGTGATGTTGTACTCACTGATCAGCTCTCGGTCCAGAAGCTCACTGGTGACAAGGCTGTAGTAGTTTTGAAGGGAAGGCTTTAACTGGAAGGGAAGGTTTTCAGAGATCTGGCAGGTTACTTTCCCATTCTCCCCAGGGTCTTTATCCAAAATACTCAGCAGAGCTATCACTGTGCCAGGAACAGCATCCTCAGGAATGGGACTGGAAAGGGATGTAATTGTAATCTCTGGACCATGATTGTTCACATCAGTGATTTCCACCAGCAGCTTAGCTGTGCTGGACATGCCAAATGCCCCATTATCCCTTGCCTCAATAAGCATCTCGAGAAGGGGTCTCTGAACAGCTAAAACGCCATTGACTGTCACCTCCCCAGTGTGCGGGTGAACTGAGAACATTCGCTGTAAGTCAGCAGAAGTTGTATTGCTAAAGGAATACCTGACCTCTCCATTTGGACCTTCATCCAAGTCCGTGGCGTGCACTTGGACTACCAAAGTGCCGCTGGGGGAGTTTTCCAAGATACTCGCCCTGTAGACCGAGTGCTCGAATTCTGGTGCATTGTCATTGGTATCCAGCACAGTCACAATTACCGGGACATCACCAGACTTTGGAGGATTCCCACCATCTTTGGCTGTAAGCACAAGTCTGTGAGTGGCTTGCTGCTCCCTGTCTAAGGCTTTCTTCAGCACCAATTCAGGATATTTACTCCCATCCCCACGTATCTGCATTTCCAAATAGAAATGTTCATCAGGGCTCAGAGTGTAATTCTGGACACTGTTAGCACCTTCGTCAAGATCTTGGGCGTTGGGGAGTGTAAACCGTGCCCCAGGTGACAAGAACTCAGGCATGTTTATATGATATTCACTTAAGGGAAAGCTGGGGGAGTTGTCATTTATGTCCAAGACTTTGAATTCCATCCTATAAAGCTCTAGAGGGTTTTCTAACACGAGTTCATAATTCAGAACACAGACAGACTTTAATTCACAAAGCTGTTCTCTGTCTATGGGCTCGTTAACAGACAAAGCCCCCGTGCTGGCATTTATATTAAAATATTGCTTACTTGAACCGGTGATCATGCGAAATTTCCGAGCTGAAAGTGTAGCTGCATCTATTCCTAAATCCTTTGCTATGTTCCCAACAGACGCTCCACGCTCTGTTTCCTCGGCGATGGAATACACTATTTGCCCCTCCGCCGTGCAGCAAATAAGGCAGAAGACCATTAAATAGCCCCGCATGCTTCCTCCCCTGGCTCAGCTCCCCGCAGACCGGCTCAGCAGGAACATAATCCAGAATTTCAGCAAACACCCCAAGTTCCCGGCGCGAACCCAACGGGCACCGGGGCGCGCCGGCGGCAAGGCGAGCAAGTTCGGTGCAGGCGCGGGGAGGCTCCGCGGCGGCTCCGCTCNCGCCGCCGCCGCTGCCGCCGCCGCTCGCTGTGACCGGAGCGCTGGCCCCGCTCGGTTCTTAGACGGGCAGCGGCGGCGGCGCCACCCAGAGGCCGCGGCGACACCTGCGACACCGGGGGAGGGGGCTGCGCTCCCCCCGCCGCCGCTGTCCCGCCGGCCGGCGGCAGCCTTCTCCCCC